>JAMKCH010031966.1:0-30792 GCA_023653785.1 Ophioderma brevispina | reverse complement strand
TATTACATACAAACACTTCATGTTCTATTTGATACTAATGTGCTGTAAAATTATTCGATGTAAATCACTTCTGTTCAGGTCTACATATATCAGTGATTTTTGGTCATCTTCAAGAATTGCAGAAGGTACATAAGGATTATTCTGGTCGTCTGTCTGTGCAGCGTGTGTCTGTGGTCAAAAATGTTCACCCTTATTTGCTGCCGTAGAGGTTCTGTACGGCTACAATGATGTAACTTGGTGGAAAGGAGGGGGTGGGGTGACATGTTGGTGACCTCACATGACCTTGGTGAGCTCTTGTGACCTTTGACCCATTCATAAAACGTCATGTTAACCCTTATTATAATTGTATGCCGTAAGAATTCTTTAAGGGCACGATGATGTTGTGGAAAGGAGGGGTTGGGGGGGGTGACATTTAAGACCTCATGTGACCTTGGTGATCTCATGTTTAAAAAAAAAATTACATCTAAGGAACTTTGAAGCAGTTCATATTTCAAACATGTCAACTGTAGCTAATCATCTATGGTGGTTCTGTGCTAACACTATATTACATCGCACACACTTCATGTTCTATTTTTCGAATACATATGTCCTTGTAAATTATTCAGATGTAAAATCACCCACCTGTTTAAGGTATAACCATATATTCCGTGATTTTTGTGTCATCTGCCAGAATTGCAGAGGTACATAAGATTTTCCTGTCGTATGTCTTTGCACGTGTGTCCTGTGGTCAAATGTTCCCCTTATATGCATGCCGTATGATTCTGTAAAGGGCCTACACTGATGTAACTTGGTGGAAGGAGGGGGTGGGGTGACATTTGGTGACCTCACATGACCTTGGTGAGCTCATGTGACCTTTGACCCATTCATAAAACGTCATTTTACCCCTTATTATATAGTATGCCGTAGAGAATTCTTAAGGCTCCGATGATGTTGTGGAAGGAGGGGTGGTGCGGGGTGACCAAATTTTTTTTGGATGAATCTCAGTGACCTTGTTTGATCTCAGTGACCTTGGTGACCTCCTGTTACCTTGGTCCACCTCATGTGACCTTTGCCCATTACAAACCCAGCGACCGCATACGACACTCCCGTCCGGGGACCTGTGATGTATTTTTTGCAAGAAAAATTATTGTCAAATTTGCTTTCAATTTGACAACTATATCCTAAGTATATACCCTACAATGCAAGTATATTCTGGCCAACACCGGCCGTTTCATTATCATGCCTTCTACAGGCATGGCAAGTACTGTTACCCTTTTCACCCTGCTTCTTGAATTTTGGCCTGAAATTATGCTTCAGGAGAAATGATCTCAGGCCCATATGGCCCAGGAGCATATTCCTCAGGGTCATAAATAATCTGGAAAATATTCTAAGTCAATATCTGCTCAGGAGCATCTGACATGCTCCTGGAGTCAATAATAATCTGGAAACATATTTTAAATCATATATGCTCCTGAGCTATTTTAATGCGCATGCTCCAGGAGCATCTCCAGGAGCATATGGTCCAGGGAAAATATGGCCTAGATCATATGTTCCTAGAGCATAAAAATAATCTGGAAAAATATTCTAAGTCAAATTGCTCCCGGAGTAATATCTGACTATGCTCCTTGAGCCTATAAATCTGGAGACATCTTTTAAAATCAACTATGTGCTCCGGACATATATAAATTCACATGCTCGGAGCATGGCAAATATTCTTCTTGAGCAGTGGAGGAATATTCTTCAAATACTGCGCCAGGATCAGATTTTTCCCTGTGGCTCCTGGAGCATATGCATTTAAATTTGACTTAGAATATTTTCTTCCCAGGTTACTAATGCTCCAGGACTAGGTCCTAGACCGTATGCTCATGGAGCATCATTTCGGGCCAAAATCTCATAGAAGTGAGCGACCTGCAATCTCATAGAAGCGAGTGACCTGGCAAGCTTGAGTACCAGCCGGTGAGCAGATTAGCTTTGACCGCGAAGAAAGGCTTGAAAAATTAGGCTAAATCAGCATCTTTTATTTTGCCTGTTTCCGGGAACTTTTCACCCCCAACTGGAAAATATGCCTCAACCTCACTCCGAAGTGAAAATAACGCCTCAAACTGGGATTTTTTTCCCCAATGACCCCTGTTACGCCTCTGTCGCATACGGAATTATATTTTTAAGCTTGTGTGATTATAATACTTTAACTACTGTAGTACTATTGAAACACTGAAACATGTACAATTCTGATAATAAAATGCAAACCCCATCTAATTATTTTGTTTAATAACCCCTCTGTAAAGGTGGTAATTTTCACAAGTGGTAATGTTTGCACTTCTGCAATTTGTATAAGGCGATTTTCACTACATTTAAATTTGCTTTTTTTCATAACTCCTACATAGACTTACACACAAAATAAACATTTTCACATGTTCTTAATTTCGCGCTTGCTCAGAAGTGCGGGAAAAGCGTGAAAATTAATGTAGTGCGAATATTATCCCTTTTACTGCTGTCAGAATATGCAGGGAGCACAAAGTACATCTACTTCATGAAAAACACAGAAGATTCAAGGATTTGGTAAAAAACAAAAAATAGAATTGTGAAAATTTTTAAAAAGCACTAAATCATCAATTTTAAATTTGAACTCAGTAAAAATTTGACCTTGCATTTAAAAGAAATCTGAACAACTAATGTGGTTTATTCCTGTACAAGTTTATAATTATATTAAGAGAACAAGAAGTTTGAGCAATAAGGCGACGAAAATAAAAAACCCTGTTTTACGGGCCCGACCGACCCTGATTTTTCAGTTTTGCAGAATTTTCTTTTTTTTTTAGTTTTTCCAAAAATCATGTAAAATCAACCTGTTTTTAGCCCAAATTTATCAATTTTGGCAAGTATTTTAAAGAAAATTTGTTTGTAAAATGTTTTCATTTTTTCTCTTGATTTTTCAGATTTTGGGGCTATTTTAGGCCAATTTTGAGCTCCAGAAAAGAAAAAAAAATAAAAAAAAAAAAAAAAAAAAAGTGGCATAAAACAATACAGAACCTTAGTAAGCCTCAGCATCATTGATGCTCTCGTTTAATATCTGTAAAGGTGGTAATTTTCACGAGTGTAATATTTTGCGCTTCTGCAATTTTTAGCATTTTCACTTAATTTTAAATTTGCTTTTTTCATAACTCCTACATAGACTTACACACAAAATAAACATTTTCACATGTTCTTAATTTCGCGCTTGCTCAGAAGTGCGGGAAAAGCGTGAAAATTAATGTAGTGCGAATATTATCCCTTTTACTGCTGTCAGAATATGCAGGGAGCACAAAGTACACCTACTTCATGAAAAACACAGAAGATTCAAGGATTTGGTAAAAAACAAAAAATAGAATTGTGAAAATTTTTAAAAAGCACTAAATCATCAATTTTAAATTTGAACTCAGTAAAAATTTGCCCTTGCATTTAAAAGAAATCTGAACAACTAATGTGGTTTATTCCTGTACAATTTTATAATTATATTAAGAGAACAAGAAGTTTGAGCAATAAGGCGACGAAAATAAAAAACCCTGTTTGTAAAATGTTTTCATTTTTTCTCTTGATTTTTCAGATTTTGGGGCTATTTTAGGCCAATTTTGAGCTCCAGAAAAGAAAAAAAAATCAAAAAAAGAAAAAATTCGCCCGACCGACTGACCCTTCTCGAAAGGTCCGCTCGCCCGTAAAACAGGGTTTTCTTTTTTCATCGCCCAATGGGCCAAAAACCAGGTCATTTGGTTGATTTAGTTAAGTATTTTATTTGATCACCTTAACAGTTTCCTAGATATTTCTCGAATGAAATCCCACACCTTATTGAACATGTTAAAACCTAAAGTTTATTTAATTTCAAAGTTACTCTCCATAAAACTGATTTACATGTATCAGGTGCGGATCTAGGGAGGGGGCGGAGGGGGCGCGCGCCTCCAGGTAATTCTGCAAAATCTTGCAAAATCAGCCCATTTTGGACAAGTTTCAGCCTTTCAGCCCCCGGTAATTTTGACGTTTTTCAAATCCTGGATCCGCCCCTGTGTATAATCATATTATCAAATTCTCTGGAACATGCATGGAAAACAAATGTTAAGACTACACATGTAATTGTGTACATGCTGCTTGTGCAGCAATGTCAATTCTTGGCCAGACCATACAAGTTTCTTCCCGTTAACCTTCAATTTTGTCACTCTCTTCTGGAAGAAACTGTTTTTTTCAATAGTTTTCATTTTCTGTGCTTGTTTCTGTGATTTCTTTTGTGCCACCACTTACAGTCTGCATTTCTCCCAATAGATGAGTTAATCAAGGAAGCCGAGAACTTGCGTAAAGAAAAAGACCGTTTGGACACGGAGATGAACGATGTCAAGGCAACAGCTGTCTTAGCAGAGCAGAGTTACAAGGAGGAGGTAGAGGAGGTGAGAAGACTTTGGCAGACTGAAGTAGGCTCCATGCAGCAGATCATGACAAGTGAGTATTTTGGGGTGGGGCACTCTCGTATTATGGTATGTGCCAGAGGGTGTTTTGAATTAATCCCATAATGCATTGCAGTGTTCCTATCAATAGGGCTGTCTACTCATCCGGGTCACTTGCCGGTGCTTAGCCTTTATCATCGGCCCTCGTTGTGCAGTATCACTTCGCGACACACAACACTGCGTGTACTTTCTAATAAATTCGAATCTTAGTTCATCGCAGCCCTGGTTCAGCGGAGGTGATAAACAAACATGTGTTTCTATGAGGCCGTTTGCATTTGGCACCCTTTATGACCATTTCTTTCCAAGGATTGTTTCTACCATGCAAGTGAAACGAATAGGTATTCTAAAATGTACATGTTATTTCCTAACTAGCGGCTACCATTCCAGTCTCTTGCTATCACTTCAGGTAAAAATTCGGCGCATTTTATGCCAGTTTACACGGCGGCCTATGGAATCATCACCACAAAATGGCCGCTCGATAGCTTCCCCGTGACGTCAGCGTAGACAGCCCAATACTTAAGGGTGAAAATTGTTTAAAGAAGTTTAAGAAAATTGTTCAAAGAAGTTTAAGAACAACAAGACATTTCATGGTCATGCTAAAATATCTAAGTATGCTATGTGGGTCAAAATGAGTGTCAAAGTCAGGGTTTTATCTGTTTAGGATTTTTGTGGGATCACATGACGTTATTGAGGCCAAATCATGACAAGCGAGTATTTTCCGGGGTAGCTCTCTCACATATTATGCTATACACCGACTGCCTATCAAAGACTCCTCTTGGTCAGATTTTACCCGAGGGTGTTTTGAACCAATCCCAGAATCCATTGCAATGTGCCTACATGTATATTGTACTGTACTAGACACATGTCAGTACTGAGGGATAAAAAGTGTTCAAGAAGTTTAGGGACAACAAGACATTTCATGATTATGCTAAAATATAAGTACTAGTGCTTTGTGGGTCAAAATGAGTGTCAAAGTCAGGGTTTTTATGTGTTTAGGATTTTGTCAGAGGGTGTATTGAGTCAATCCCACAATGCAATAATTTGGGAAAATTTCACCTCAATAGGGTCATGTGATCCCATAAAAATCTTATTCTTAACACATAAAGACCTGACTTTTACATTCATTTTAGCCCACAAAGCATTAGTACTTAGGGAATTTTTAGCATGATTATGAAATGTCTTGTGTTTCTTCAACTTTTGGAACACTTTTAACCCCTAAGTGCTGACGAGTGTTAGTACAGTACAGTGTAGTCACATTGCGATGCATCATGGGATTGATTCAAAACACCTCTGGGATTTTGTGGGATCACAGATCATATTTGAAGTGAAATTTCCCCAAAGTGATGCTGTTGGGAGTGACTCAATACACCTTCTGGCTTTTACCCAAAGTCCTGCATATTTTCTTTATTGCGTCACTGAAAGACGCCAAATTTGTTCTGTTCTGACATAAACAAACAGAGCGGCACATTTGGGGGAGGGGGGGACTCCTGTTTCAAAGGTCGGTAGCAAGTCTTTTATATCATTATGTCAAGGATGAGAAGTCCAGATACAGTGGTGTTGTGCTAAGGTCTGGTGATACATTAGTTCGCAAGTTACAGGTGAACCATTAGTAGCATTTTATCTGGAAGTATTCAATTTCATAATTCATGTCTAAATGGTTATTTTCATATTACATTGATTAATAATGCAAACTTAAAGGTGTTGTTTCCGATGTATGTGTTTGTGTTTCTCTACTTGATATTAGATCCTGGCACTTGCACATACAGCCCCATCCAGTTCCGTGGGAAACAAACTTGCGTTTTGATGGTATAACGCAATACTGCATGTTGCAAAGCCCTATTCAATACTGTGCTAATAAGTGTTAACACTAAAACGGCAGTTTTGTGGGCAGCCAGCTATAGCTGTCAGGACCACTTAGCATTCCTTTGTGCCGTGTGTATGGTGTTGTCAAAAATTGTTAAGTTTTTGTTAAATTGACCTCAATTGAAAAGTTTAACTTCAATTGGAACCAAACTTCTGTCATAGGTTGCACACTGGATCCCCATATGTTGATGAGGTCAAGGTCATGTTTGAAAGGTCAAAGGTCTGTGAGGTCAAGTTGTGAAAAATGGGGCTTAAAAATGTAAATTGATCTAAATTGAAAAACTTGAGTTCAATCACGGAACCAACTTTTTGTCATAGGTGCACCATGCGATCCTCATATGTTGATGATATCAAAGGTCACCTGCCCAGGGTCAAAGGTCATGGGGGCGGCCCACAGCTTATATTCTTGAATATAGCGGCGCGAAAGCCGAGAACGCGACATTACTAGGTTGTTATATTTAGGATGGAAATGGATTCGCGGGCTCAATTGACACAATGAGAACAAATACGGCCTTTCCTGATATCAAATCGATACTACTTCCGGGTAAATCAGGGGGGTCCAAAGACGATCGGAACATGCCCCTTTAAGCACTTCTATCGAAACTGATCAATTTTTCCTCTTAGACATATAAGTAGTTAACATCTGCATTACATTGTGTAATCTGATCAGAATGTCTAGATTAATTGACAGGTTGTGGCACACATATTTAATTTAAGATAAAGATTTAGACAATTAGGGTGCCGAGTGCCATTTTCAAGAAAAAAGTACAACAAAATAATGGAACCAAAAAGAAAAATGGACTAGATGCACAGATAAAAAATACAAAATGCTCACCACAAAACAAGTTAGAGGGTGATGTCACTGCTTGTCAGGTTTCTTGTCCTAGAAACACTACACCAGAGATGCCAATCTTCCGATTTTATCGGAAATCCGATTTTTTTACATTTCTGGGATTAAACTCCGATTTTTCTATATTTTTCAGATTTCTTTTATTTTTTCTGATTTTTTATTGTTTGATTGTAGATTGAGATTTTTAAAGGAATTCTTGTATCGTAATTTGATCTCTCAGACTCTGATGCACTCAAAGTACATCGGAACATCAGTGTATTAAATAGGTTGCGTACATCGCGATTTTGTATAAGATACTAGCATAAAAGCCAAGCATGTCAGATTACAACTCTTCAATCTTGCTCTATCGGAAAATTCCAACCAGGGTTCACATTAGTGTGCGTTTTTGCATCTATGACACACTTTCCAAAGGTGGACGCACTTTTGGGCTGATAGAGTAAAAGTTTGCGTCTGTGTGTGGACGCAAAAATATAGCCACTTAAAACTATACAAAATCACAGAGTTTGCTCTGGCACATGGTCACAATATCGTATCATTTTCACTCAAATAATTATTCTGTTACTATTAAATACATGTAGCAAATCTGTGAAAATAAATATAGGTTTAAAATTGACTGTATTTACGTCTTTTTATTTAGTTCACTTAAACCTCTCTCACCGCCCCAAAGGGTATTCAAGATACTCCAGTTCCTTTGGAGTTAAGGGTCATCAGGGTAATTACTTTACCATATGCCCAGTCCTAGGTTTTGGAATTGGATGTGTATGGATTGTTTGCAGTCATTAAGTATTACAACAGTGCTCAAACCTTGACACCATATAATTTTAAGTTGACGCACTTTTTCAACCTCAGGAAAACCGAATGCGTCCCAAGTAGACGCACTTTTTTCAAAACCTAGTGTGAACCCTGATTCCGACGTGGTATTTAAGAGACAAAATGAACATGGAAAGCCTTGGAAATAATTTAAAAGACATCGAGAAGTAAAGGACACATTTCAATGGCGTTTACTCAAAGCGAAAGGCGATAACTTTGCAGTTTACATAGGAAGTCAACTTCACTGGGTAGGTTGTAAACAGTGTTAAGTGATGGCAAGTCTTCAAAATTTTGATCCATTGCGCATGGTCTCAAAACTTTAAGACTGATTGCATGGTTGCAACTGCGTAAAGCCTTACGTAGCTATCACTTGATGCCAAGGAACTGAACTGCAAAGGAAAAGCCCCAAAGTGTATCTTGTATCAGTATCCTCTCATAGTTTACTTTTATACCTGAAAGTTGAATTGCTCAACAAGCATGACTAGTACTTACAGTAGTAGTGAGATGATTTGGACCCAAAACTAAGCCCCTCTTCACATTTACAGGTAATTTTACCTTTTTTGGAATGATATTTTACTTCAGAAATGGGTTTTCCTGTAGCTTAAATGTGCAGAAACCCTCTGGCTTAGAGGGCTTCGCCCCCTCGACCCCCACCGGGGCGTTGCCCATGGCCCCTGGACCCCCGGCCGTTAGGGCGATACTCCAGATAGTTCGCTCCCTCCGTCGCATTTTCAGATTTTTTTCCAACTCCCATTGGAATCTCTGATACACACAACCTTTTGAATGGCTGCATGTACGCACATCGAAGGAAGCAAAATCGAAATGCTGAAATCAAATCATGGGTGATTCCAATGACTATCAATACCCTCCTATGGGAGGTGTATGCTTCAGTCCAGTTTTGCCTTCCTTGTGGGGTTATGAGATTCATTTGTTATAGCCCAATGCATTCTTTAACAAAAAGTACTTGTAATGCATCTTTCCATTTGTTTTGCCCCTACACCTATAGATGCTGTTGCTTTGAACCACCGAAGAAAACGCTGTTCCTATCAGAAAGAAAGCGACACATTACTGTCAGCCAAGGAACAGCTGACGAAAGATAAGAAGAATTACAGGGAGCTTCAAGCTCTATACGAGAGAGGAACCAGGTGAAGATGCCGTATGCTGGTGGTACACTGCTGGTGTTGCAGGACTGAGAGTAAACAGAGTTATGTAGTTGTGAGTTGAATGAGTGAGTTAGTGAGTAGTTAGTGAATGAGTCAGGGAAGGGAGTGAGTGGTGAGTGAGGAGTGAGAGATATGTGAGTAGAGAGATAGGTGAGTGAGTCAGTGAAGGCGGAGTCGGTAGTAGTGAGTGTAGTCAGTGAGTGAATGAGGAAGTGAGTATTCAGTGTTTATTGTGTACTGCCAAGGATTTGGCGGAGGCACTACCAATCCTCATTCTATATTTTAGAATGGGAGGGCCTTATATGCATGATTCTGGCAGACTCTAGACGAAGTGAAACTTCAAATGATACCACCCGAGAAAAGTAAATTGGCAACTAATTATATAGAATCTCGGAGAAACTGGCGTGGACTGAACTAAATAACGACGAAAATACACGGTCTCAAACCCGTTCGTCTTTATTAGTTCTGTGCTCGCCAGTCCAGTTTCTCGAGAAGATTATATATAATATTTCCCAAATTTACTTTCTCGGGTTGTATCATTTACTTGATCCTCGCTTGCATTGAATGAGTTTCGCTTGTCATAGATTCTGCCAGAATCATGCATATAAGGCCCTCCCATTCTAAAATAAAAATATAATTATGGCCGCTTGAAACTCTGAAATAAGCTGAAATACATTAGCGCCGTCACTGGTATCCCCATAAGCACGTCCTCTGTGGCCAGTGGTATATCTCCGCCTAAAAGTGATAGTCCGGTTCGAGACCGTGTTTTTTTCGTCTTTATTTAGGTTTGTGCTTCGCCAGTTCTCCGAGCTTCTATTAATAGTACTAGTATTCCTCAATTCTGTCTGACCAATGTGGCTGTGCTGTGTGGGCCATGTGGCCATCTGCTCATGCTTTCAAAGGTTAACGTTTCAGAAATCACTTGCTACAGAATTGGGTCATAGATGCCCCTTTGAAACCTCCATATGATGAGGTCAAGAGTCACACACCAAGGTCAAATGTCACCTACCAAGGTCAACGGTCAATATGAGATCAGTTATAAAATGGCTGAAAACCTCAAATTGGCCTCATTCGAGAAGTAAAAGTCCAATTGGTGCAGAAATTGAGTCATAGATGCCATCCTAAACCATCATATGATGTCAAGGTCACATACCAAGGCCAATATCATCTGAGATCCAGTCATGGAATAAGGCCAATACATCAAATTGGCTTCATTTGAGAAGTCCAATTTGCTACAGAACATGGTTATCGATGCCCCTCTGGGAACCTCATATGATCATGAGGTTTGAGGTTACATACCAAGGCCAAAAGTCAAATGATATCACGGCCAATTGGCTTCATTTGAGAAGTCCAATTGCAACAAACTTGGGGCTAGATGGTCCCTTGGGAACCTTCACAATGATATGGGGTTGAGGGTCACATACCAAGGTCAAAGGTCATAATGAGGGTCAAGTTATAAAATGGTGGTTGAAAACATCAAATTGGGCATAATTTGAAAAGTGAAGTTCAATTCAACCAACATGGGGCCAGAGATGCAACATGTGTACTTCTATGTTAAGAGGTCCGGTCACTTGCCTAGGTCCAGTGGTCATTTGCGGGTTAAGTTATAGAATTGGATTGAAGGAAAGGTGATCGCGACAGCAGGTGACACTTTGTGGTGATAAGCTTTATCTTTCTCTTTCTTTATTCCAACCAACAAAAAAGAACACCTTCCCTAAAATACGCAGTTTCTTGAGGAATGGAACAACAAAAATATGGGACACACTTTTCCATCAGATTTGGACAATTTCAAAGGAAGGTGGAATGCTGGAATTTTACATTCTAATTTTACTGTGAGTTATGAACAATTGCATCAGCTCTTTTTTTAAATAAACACATTCTTCCCATCTGGTTTCATTTTAAAGGAATAAGTTTGCTTACCAATGTAACCAGATCAATCCGAAGCTGGTCTAACACAACATCACCGACCAAAGAAGACAGCAAGCCAGAGACACAAGAAATGACAGATGAAGACTTAGAAAACAGTATGCTAAAGGTAGGGTATAAAATTAAAGCAATAACAACACATTTTTTGAAGAGCGCCCCCAATTTTCAAAATTTGATATTTTTGCACAGTTATGTTGGTAATTGTCTAGGAAACTATATCTGCGAACGAGAATGCTCAAAAATGCGTATTTATCATAAAATAAGTGATTTGTAATTAAAATTGGTATCCCAGATTGTACTTAACGGCAGAGCTGGAATGTTACGTTTAGTCTGTCCATGATGAAATAGTGCCACCTCAAGAAAATGACCTCTAACTTGTCTTGCCTGAACCAATAAAACAACTAATGGATGAGCCTAGACACGTACATGGCGCTATTTCCTGGCTCTTTCATTTTGGAAGGCCATTTCCAACAGCTGTTGAATTATTATCGGAAATCTCCGATATTAATTATTCTAATTAGAAAATTCCTTTGTTTGCAACACATAGACATTTTCGAGCTTAACCATTCGCAGGTATAGTTTAGCAAAGCCTGTATTTCATTTGAAGATGGACTTGGATGAACTAAAAAAATTTAGCCTCAAACAGGACACGGTCACATTAAGAAAAGCAGTTCTCAGAAATAAATTTGAAGAAAATGTATGTCAAAACTCCAAACTGAAAAAATGGTACTTCCAACTGAGTTATATAATGAAAAATTTACGAGGGGTAAAAGTTCAAACTGAAAGTCCTGATCATCAAAATGCATATGCCACTCTATGGGTATGTGAACTCTCTCTTGCTAAAGTTCCTTGTTATGGGCCAAGTCTCAAATCTCAGATGTAAAATCTTTGACACAAACTTTTAATCTTCATTCTTTGTACGTAGGCTCAGAAGGATGCAGAGTTGTTACGAGCAGTAGTCGTACCTCTAGAGGAAGAGATAGAAGCACTAAAGGAGAAGCTGAGGGAAGCTGACGGTGAAAGAAAAGATTTGGAGAGCAAACTAAGGGTGAGTAGGCAGCCATGTTATCATGCAAGTGCAAGCATTAGTGTAGTTATAGCAGAAATTAAGAATTCACTCATGCTCACACATATTTTTATCTCGCCAAGGGAGCTTTAAAGGTGCAACGAGAGGATTTGAGGCACCCAAAACGAAATATTGTGTACATAATAGTTAAGTTCATATAGATTGACACTCAATAGATTTCTGACATTGTATTATGATCAGAAAGTCTTAATAAAAATGAGACAAAGGTTGATTTTGATTTCTCATCATTCAAGTGTAAACAAGGATGAATTTAGTTATTTGCTCCTATACGAAATTAGAAATTTTCACAATGTTTGTACCTAACAAACATTTCTCAGCTTAATCCTGTCAGATGGGGACATTTGGATGGAAAGCTTTACCTGATTGGCAAAAATATCAGAACTTGCGATTTTTTAGGGACACCTGACATGTGAAATTTCTTGTTGCACCTTTAACTTCCCAAGCATGACAAAATTAAGCAGGCAGTGTGGGTGCAGAAACTTATTTTGATACATGATACGTAAGACTTCTTTATGGTCACTAAGCAAAGTCATACACTTCTCCGACTATTTTATTGACTACCCACAGACCGCCATTGTAGAGATCCTCAGATTGCAAAAATCTCAGAGTCCAGCGTTATATTCTCACCTAGATACCGTCCAGAGTCACACATTTCTCCCACTGTGCAGGCCACTTGTTAGCTGCACAGGTCACCATTGAATAAGGGGGCGCACCACTACTTCCCCACGTTTTATGTAATACGCAAGCGGCTCCTAAAAAAAAGTGCAAGGATTAGACAAGATTCTGCCCTGGTTCATTCTTCAAAAAACAGGAGCACAAATAGCACGATATCCCACATGACGATGGAAATGATGTCAACATTGCATAACTGGAGAAACAATAATTGTTTCATCGCAAAACGGATGTGCACGAGTGGTCATTCCTAGATATGAGTGATGACTGCGGGGTGGTAAATAGCCATTGCAGTTTTAATGTGAAACCAGCGTGAAAAGGAGATGGTCAAAACATATGAAAGCAAATTTCTAAATCTTCAGAAAAAGAGCTTTATTTTGATACCAAACACGATGCATAAAGTATTGCAGGGAGTTGTCTAGTGTAACAGGAACACGTACAAGAATGCGTGTGTTCCTTTGGGAGCTGGGAGAGTCATTAGTGGTACGCTCCTCATAAAAGACAACAAAGGCTAAACATCAGCTCAAAAAACTTTGTGGTGTGTGTGGGGTGTGCGGGACAAGTTCGAAGTGCAATAGCTGCCAAATGTCAGAAATTCCCATCAAAATTACTGACTACCAAAATTTTGGTCAGTGGCCTATTGAAAGTTTTTTCAGGTGATGCTAAAGAACCATTTTAAGAACCACGACTCCAGGAAAGATTACTAGACCATTTGCACGATTCCCGAAATGCATCTCATTCGGTGCCATTTCCATCCGGGAACTTTCCCAGAGGTCAGTTACAAAAAAAACATGTTGTTCGTTGCGTCGCCGAAACAGTGCTTAAAATTTCAATACAAAGTACCTTTTCACCTGAAGTTAATCTTACAAAAATGTAGAGGAATATCTATGGAACAAAACAACAATCGAGGCACTGGTGTGGAAATTCACAACAAAAGTGAGATTTCGATCGTAACTGTGCCAACTTGTCACCCGACGGACGATTACACAACTTAGTGCAACGTCACACAGATAGGGTAAGGTTCTGAGTATTTTCGTTTACGCTCCTAACCGTATGTTTTTAGCCGACTTGCGCTGGAAATGGTGCACCGCATGAGATGCATTTCGGGGCATCTTGCAAATGGTCTATTGAGAGTTATCCTATGGCCAGCACAGATGTATCACATGGCAGGCTATTTGGCACTATTGACTTTGTTGCATTTCACATAGACTAAATATACCTATGGCTATTATTGCAAAAATGGGTAGGTATTTTCAAAGTATAAACTTCAAAAGTATATGAGTTTTATGAGCACCTCAAAAAAAAAAAAAACGTTGACAGCGTGGACTTTTTGCAGACTTGTGCATACTGGAACTAAAAACAAAAACAAAAATTATTTTGAGACCTCAGTTTGGGGTGGCATTTAAAGCGGCACTGGCACATTTCCACAAAATATGAAACTTCTTCAATTTGCTCTCAAATGATAGTCTAGGCCATTGGAAAAAGAGGCGATACATTTTACCCATAAAATAAACATACTCAAAACAGATAGGGACGTTTAAGAAGAGGTTAAGACATCCAGGTAATTTGTAGGCTAACTTTTAAGTTTTCCTTAATCAACTAATGTGGATATTACATGAATGTCCCATAGGACTCGTTACTCATTGATATTAAACCACAAAGGTCACAGACAAGTGAAAAACAGCGTGCATGCCATGGGAAAACATGCATATGGCGTGCTTTTCTTGTGGAAACACCATTTCCGTCGTCCGCTGAATTAATGTCGCGACGGACAATTTAATTATGAAAATCGTTCTGTTTACTCATAAGGATGCTGATGTGGTTTAATCATTTCAGGTGAGGAATAATGTATATAAAAAGCTTTACAAACCTTGCAAAAATATCGATTTTGAAAAATCCTGAGGGAGAACTATTTTTCAAATGTGCCAGTGTTCTCTTTAATGTTGGGTGTAGGGAATTACGCGAATCCGCCTTTGCGCAATGGCGTCACTGGCAAATGCTTTTGAATGTAGCGAGCGTATAAGGACGTTGCGACATTGGATTTTTGCTCTGATGTTTTCCGATGTTTATTTGAAAGCTGTTGAAAACAAACCAAACAAAAACCATCTGTAAGAGAAGCATGAGAAATAAAGATTTGCATTGTCTATTGTTGATTTATTTTGGACATTGTTATGAAGAAAAGCCCATCTTGATGCGCTTGGAGGCGTAACCACTGTTGACAAAGCTCAGAGTCCAGCCACTCCACCAGGGTGTTAAAAGAGGACTGGACCGGATTGGATGAAAGGTTAGTTGCTAGGCCCAACAGGAGCTTAAGAGAGTCTTCTTTCGTAGTGTGCCCTGTGATAGATTTAAACTTCTTCTTTCACAGTTATGGTGGGAATGAACTTACTGTGACACTTGATTTTATTAACTTCAGTTGCAATGGATGTGAATCTCAAGTTGTTGTGACTATAATAGTAAAAATGTAAGACGAATTAAAAAAGGCCCGACGCAGAGATTTATTCAATGATATGTTGAGTAATTGGACCGATAAATTAAAACCAGGGGGATAAAAAGAATCATGCAGGAAGAATAGGTGATTTCATTGCTTGATCAAGTAAGTTGTCAAGTTATGTGAAGTTCAATCTGAGGAAACAATGTATGTGTATTTATTGCTTACCTGTGAGGAGCATAATGAATGGCACGCAAGAGCAGGGTTGATCATGAGCGCCCATGAGCGTCAGAGCAATTGCGTTCCTTTAAAACGAAAGCCTAATACCTCCGACCTTGCGGGAAATTGACAAATCAGAATATCCTTCCCGGGAAAATTTTTTGTTGAAGTCGTTTACCGACAACTGTTTTTACACTGTCATCAGATGAGGAGTTAAACCATGGTCTTGGAGGCAGAGAAGTCGTCTCGTAGCGACCTGGAGCTCTACGTGGCTGTCTTGAAGGTGAAACAGAAGAACAGTAATCAAGACGATACTGATAAAATGCACAAAGAGCTTAAAGAAGGTATGTTAACCCCCTGAGGTCTACCGCCGATTGATGGCTAGATTATGCACCAATAACCCAATTACAAACCAATTAGAACACATGGTAAGAAAAATCTTTGTTTGTACAGATATATGATAGGTCTATTTGATTGGTTCTCAAAGGTTATATCCTGATAATATAGGGTAATGAGTCAAACAGAGATACTGTAAAAAAGGGTGGTAGACCCCAGGGGGTTAAGAAGACTTTGAAGGAGCATGTTAATTGATATGCTTGTCTCAAAGATCATGCACACACGATTAAAAATCATATCAATTTAAGCATTATCCTCCCCATTAAACTTAAATTTTTGCCGAGTTCTTTTCCACTGGTGAAAATTTAAGCCAATTAGTATATTTTTTTAAATTGGAAATTCCCTTTTTTCTCAAATGCTAGTGTTATATGCTGGCATTTAGCTCAAATTATTGGTACCAGCTTACAGATAAACAATCCCAGAAAAGTCAGTGAATGCCTATCCAAATGTTTATTACCATAAGATGGGTGTAACTAACGTAAAGTGTGAAACTCGCACATATTGGTGTGTGCTCATGTCTTCTTGGAAAGGCAGAAATTAAAATCTTAGTTAGAATTGTTTAGTCGCGAGCTTTTGACAATTAAGTTATTACCATATAAGTGCTAGGAATTTGGAAGGTTGCCATTTTTTTTGTATATTTGATAAAACTTTCATATATTGTAGAGTAGGCCCTAGGAAGTGTAAAAAGTATTAGCTCATTTTTTTTTCGATGTGCTAGGGGGGTAGCCAGCAATTCAAAAATGGCCGCAATTTTTTGCACTATTTAGCTTATTTTGACTAAGATTCCAAGTTTTTTGAATTTAAAAAAATTATTTCATGTATTATTCACTTAATATCAGTGTGGATAACATTCCACTAACATGTTGAAACTCTTGAATATAATCAGTTCCGTTGGCCACCAAAAAATTCAAAAATGGCCGCCAATTGATAGTTTTTTGTTTTTAGTATATTATGGCTATAATTCAATTTTGTGGTCTTGAATTCGGACATTAAAGTATATGATTAAATTACAAATATTTAATTAAAAAAAAATTGAGTCATATTTACCATGATTTTCAATCATTGCATTCTGCAGAGGGACTTTTGGTCCCAAATGACCGCCATTTATTTTACGTGTTCTGCTTTTCTGACCATATTAAAGTAATCAGAAACGAACAGTAGCAAGCTCCAGGGAGAGCATTCCCCCTTTATCATTTTTTCTTTGCCACCCAGTTTGCCAACACCACACCCCCCAGAAAATTAACGATTTTTGAGCATCAAAATAAGTGATTTTGGGCGCCCACAATCAAACATTTGAAAGGAAAACAACGATTTCGGGCCAAAATCACAAAAAGGTTGGCAAAAAAATAAGCGATTTTGGGCAAAATTGGTTTGTTTAAAAATATCAAACATTTTGATATTTTGGCTCCCCAGAATTTCACTTTTGCTGCCCCCCAAAAAACACTTGCCCTCCCTCCCCCCCAGAAGAGATATGGCACTGCCACTGGAAACGAACCGCAACACAAAATGGCATAAAAATCATAATATAAAACATCATTACCGAACTGAACGTCACATGTTGTTATGAAGATTGAAAGGTGCTTAGACCCTGCTGGCGTTCCATACTTTAAAAAATATTTGCTAGTTGGAATGCAGGTCTCCATCACCCTTGGCAGTCACTGGGACATGATCTTGAGATGAACGAGGGTGCAATGTTTGTCAACCTGACATGCATTTGTGTCGTATGTAAATTGTATGGTTGATATTGTATATATTTGTAAACTGATGACGTAAGTTAAAGGATAAGCATTTGTGGAACAAATAAGTAGGTTGTGCTTCTGGGAGTATAATTCTAGGGTAACTTCAGAAAAACCTAAATTCAAGTAATGTAGAAGCAGCCTCAATGTCTGATGACAACCCCAATCTTACATGAGTCAGCTCTGCAATCTCTGGGGAATTTCACCAGAACCTTCATTCTCATCGCAATTTCCAAGCCATATTACAAAATGGGGCAAATGAACCAATAACGGACGGACCGCGGTCGAGAATGGTAGGACAGTCCATCTACATCTCATTCAAGACCCTAAGCTGCCGTCATTATTTTAAGTGCCACGTTGGAAGAGAGGTTACAAACCATGATCTAGCTATTGTAGCAAAACATCTCTAAAGCGAGGTGCATGTAGCAAGCAAGATTGTTCTGGATCCTGATCCAATAACTAAACATTTACCAATAAACTGAAGAGGAACGGAAGATGATGTGAAGATATTACACCATAACCCGTCGTACGTTATAACTCTACCGAACAGTAAACTATGACAATTTGCCCAACTAGAGAAAAATACCGCATGGAGATTCATACCCCAGAGGCTGTAGGGAGGAAGTACAGCAGGCCTTAAGGAAGGTGCTAAGAGTATACTACCATGCTTGAAAGCTGCTCCTTCGCAGCTAAATCAATGCTAAAGGTGAGAAGTGGCAGAAGAGGGGATCTCTAAGGAAAAGCTGGCATACCCTAATTGAATCCACTGATATGGCCCATAACGCAAGAAAGCATGGTCTACCATCCGAAAACTTCCAGGGATCCAAACCGTGCCTCTTCCACAGCAGCCCCAAAATGTTACAACAACCAAGTGCCCACAAGAGCCCAAGAAGATCACACTAAAACCGAAAGATAAGCTATCATGGTTTCACTCCTTCCTCCTTCAACATATGGACGAACTGGCAACCGAGTGACTTAATTTCAACCAGGAAAGGCAGTAGGGCCTTGACAAAATCTCAAACTGAGCAGCTGAAAAACAGTGTTTACCTAACTTCCAACAAGAAAAAAAAATAGCAGTAAGGCCTGGCCGAATTCTCAATGAGCTAGCTGAAAAACTTTTGCCCAGAGCAGGAGTGACTTCTTGAGGCTCTACAATTGCTGCCTTATTCTCACAGTTCACTAAAGTCTGAAGGAACACAGGTCTGTACTCCTAAAGCCTGGAAAGATCCATCTAATCACTAATATCACTCCTCAGCCGTACCTTCAAGCTCTTTGAACGTCTCCTGATATCTGTATCACGCCTGTGATAGAGGAGCACGTCATACCAGAACAAGCAGGTCTCCAGCCAGCAAATCAGCAAGCCAAATGGTTTCGCGAAGGGTTTGGTAACCGGAGTCGTGTCCGTCGATTCTATCAGCAGCTGTTAATCCCAGATGCTTACTCGTTTCCTCTGGTTGAACTCACCAAGGATATTTGCTTGACTGAGTTCATCAAAGGAGAGTTGCGTTGGCCAGAATGGACTACCCAAAGAGGAGCGGTCTCGCACTCTCTCATGTTAAACATCTATACCAAAGACCAACCTAGGATGCAGGAACATGTTTTATCTATGTAACTATCTTGAAATGGTGCACAAGATGCAGAATTTGAAAGTTGTCCAAGAGAGATAACAAAGACCAATGAAGTTGTTCACAACAAAACTCGTGAACAAACTCACTGCACAAGATGGGGGGTGTACACATACCTCAGATCGACGGACAATTGCCCTGTTGCTACTCATGTGAGAGATTATGCCTGCCTCTGTACTGGGAAAGACCAACCCAAGAGATTGCAAGAAGCTGATCCAGCGTTTTTAAGTTAATGCCTCCTGCCGGGCCTTATCAAAGAGTCTCGCCCACTCCAATGGAGAACTTATAAATCAATTGTCCGCAGACATCTCGTAGGGGGTAGCGAGCATTGATGAAAGAGCGTAGTTGCAAGGTATCTAATGTGAAGCACCCATGTTCAGAATAACCCCAGCTGGTCCTGTAATGGCCTAAATCCAGAGAAGAGAGAGAGAGAGAGCGAGTGAGAGCGAGTTTCTAACAAAAGTACCACCTCTAAAACAGGTCTCGAAGGGTTTAAGAGAGTGCATGTGGAAAGAAAGACTTGCATCAACCAAGTAATCTATTTTTATCGAACTGGTCAGTATCATCGCCTGGAGCGACTCTCTTGGGTATGAATTGCATGGCGATTGTTTTTGTGGGTCTAAAAAGATGTGAGGAACAGAATGGCCAATACTTAAGGTTGTTTGCAGAATTGGGCTACCTCTGGATCGGAGGGAACAGCTTCAAGGGCCAAGGGGAACATCTCTTGGTGTGCACACTGTTGGAGCAACAAATGCACAGACAAGGACATTGCGGGATTCAGTGAACAGCAAGACAGCTGCACCTTAGTGGCGTAGCCCACGGATGGGGGAAAGGGGGCGAGAGGACCTCTGAAAAAAATCTTGAAGGGATAATAGGGAAAATAAAACAACGGATATTTCATGTTACTCAGCCCCTTTTCAGGTTAGTTGCCCTGAGCCAGGGAAATGTTTGCATGTGATTTGGAAATTTGTTGATATACCAGGAACTGCCCCCTCGGAACCACCGGGCTGGCTACGCGCCTGCATGGCACCAAGCTCTGGACTTAGATTATATTGCAGAACCACTTTGGTTGGACCGAGAAGAAAATCCGTCATGACATTATTGAATTTTATGGTAGGTCTTGAAGTTAACACACCTAGAAGTAATACCCCTCAAAAGCGCATACCATGCTTAATTTTGTTTAAAGATGGACATTAATCCTGTCAAAATTACAATTCCAATCTACCATTGCAACTTACCAAATGAAGGAAAGGTACGAAAAACTTTCAACCTATTCAAAGGCACAGGGGCCATGACTGCAAGTTCGTAGAGACTGACTGTTATTCCAACAAGCAAAATTTTAAAGTCTGAAAGCCGCAGGGGTCTAAGCCATTCCAGCTCATAACCCAAAAGTGAATTCAGTGGTATTATGGATTGATGATTTTATGCCATTTGTGTTGCGGTCGTTTCAAGTGGCGGTGTCAGACCTCTTTTCGGGGGGGGGGGGGGTCAATAAATGATGTTTGGCCGGGGGGGGGTTGGGCCAAAAGTGACTTCGAGTGCCCAAAATATCAACCATTTCGAGATCCTTAAACGGAGACAAATTAACATTGGTCGACCAAATTTGATTTTAAAAAATTTGTTATTTTTCTTCGATGGGGGGGGGGGGGCAACTGGGGGGGTAAAGAAAAACATAGAGGGAAATGGACCCAGGCTCACGGGAATTGCCATTTGTTGTTCTGAATGCCTTTATTATGCTAGCTGATGGTAAAGAAAAGAAGAACACTTCTTAAAATAGATGGCGGAATTTCAAAAAAAATTTCCTTTGAGAATGAAAAGGATTTGAAAGCATGGTTATTAAATATGAATAAATTTATTTTTGATACTAAAATATATTGTATTTAATCAAATACTCAATGTTCAAGAGATTTCAAGGAACAAGAAATTGACTGTATAGCCATAATATCTCAAAATCAAAATATTATCAAAAGGGTGACATTTGAATTTTTTGGAGCCACAAACTGGAATGATAAATTCAGGGTAAGGTTATCTGAAACGTTATTTAAGTTATCCATCACTAGATAAGGGAATAACACATGAAATAAAATCTTTAAACTCCTAATAAAAACTTGGAATATATCAAATAACTAAAATATTGAAAAAAATGGCAGCCTTTTGTGAAATTGTTGGCTACCACCCTTGCACATCGAAAAAACAAAATTAAGAATATTTGGGTGTCCCAGACTCTTATACAAGATATAACGTTAACCCAGTATAAGCCAAAAAATAATGCAAAACCTCGCAATTGCAAACAAACGTCATAGACTATAAGATTGGGTTGTTGTAATTGTTTGTAATACCTTAATTGTGCAACTCGCGACTAAACGGATTTACCAAAGATTATTTATGCCTTTCCAACATTGAATGAGCACACACACTATGTGCGAGGACTACAACCTGGGAAGGAGAGAAATGTGGCAGAGGCAATAAACAGTAAGTGAACACTAAAAATAGAGCAGCTTGCCACCATGGGCCCCAATGTCAATGATCAAATGGAAAATACTGACAAAGATGAAACCCACCTGAAATTTTTTTTGCCCCAAATTTTATGTTATTGCCTGAATGAAGTGGATTAGGCCTTTTCGAAAACATTGCAGACGAAATTAGGCCAAATCTACTTTGATTGTGGGCCGCCAAGTATAGCGGCAGGACCAATACATACGTGTGCGTGTGTATGTATGTGTGGATGTGGGGGTGTATGGTGTGTAACAAATTGTAGTTTTTTTTAAATTGACACAAATGAAAATGTAATTCAATTGCAACCAAACTTCGAGCATGGGGACAATGGGATCCCCATATGTTGATGACAGGGTCAAAGGTATGTTGAAAGGTCCAAAGGTCATGTGCGATTCAAGGTGAAAATGGGCTTTTTGAAAATGTAAAATTTGATCTAAATTGAAAATTGCAGTCAAGTGGAAACAAACTTTGTCATAGGTGCCACCATGCGATCCCTCATAGTTGATGAGCAAAGGTAAGTGCCAGGGTCAAAGGTCATGGGGCGGCTTACAGCTTATATTCTTTGAATTATAGCGAGCGCGAAAGTCGAAAACCGCGGAAATTCTAGTTATTTTTTTTTTATACATATTTGCTAAGAACATCAATTGAACAATTACAAAGACCAGTCAGAAACAGACATTAAAAATTAAAATTGCCTGCAGTGAGCTAGCCCGGAGGGGAAATCAGGAGCAAGAACGGCTGTAATCCAACGGATTGTGATTCCTTCAAACTCACCGAGGCAAGCACAACACAATTGATAAAAAATACAAATATTGAAATATTGCAAGAATTTTCATTGAAAACAAGAAGCAGGAAGGCCACTCTCATGAACAAGGGAAAACCACTGTCCAATAACCCAATAACACCAAAACCCCCAAACACCCACACAACATGCCAAAAACCAAAAACACCCCTTAACTTAATAACCCTAAAGGTCCATTCATATTCCACCGCACTGCATCGCAGTGCAGCAAAACTGGACGAAACCATCTCCAACCCAGCCCAGGACAGCAGCTCAATGACAATTGAACTGCGCTGCTGGCCCTTGCACTTGTCAGAGCGGCTCCATCATCCTAATGCAAGCTGCGCACCGTTGAAGCATGAAATTCACTTCCCTAAAAGAGAAAATCGAAAGCTGCCTCAAAATTTGCTAAGAATGATTCTAACAATAATGGCATGGGAAAAAAAGTTGGAATATTTTTGTCATGTTTGAAAAAAAAATCAAACTTGCGAAAGAAATTTCGAAAAAGCTGAAAGCCATATTTTTGAACGGAGTAGGTATGCTGAGTTTAGTTTTTACACTTGCACTTAATAACTCAGTTGCGACCCAAAAGTGGATTTTACAGGGGGGGGCCCTTTGGAATAACCTCTTCAGATCTATGGACCCATCTATTGCTTTACCGTATAATACTCAGTATGCAGATTACTAGAGCTTAGAAAGACAAGAGCACCAGCAGCTAAAAAAAACACCTGGCAAATGGCCAATAGGATCAATTCCGGGCATCACAGCGTCTCCAGATTGATGGACATGCGAAGAATGGGGCCGTCTTGAGGAGGAGCAGCAGCGCCAGTAAGGAGATGCAGAGAAAGGGACCAGGAGGGGAGGACAGGAGAAGAGAGAGAGTGAGGAGGTGAGCGAGAGGAGAGAGAAAGCTTCCAGGGAGCAAGAGGAAAGAAGGGCTCAGCAGACTCAGGTAAGAGTTCACAGCTGTTTGATCCCTGCCAAATTGTCTCTTTATTTTCAGAGGAATTTTAAGCAGTGGGACACAATTTTGACAACTGATTATAAGTAGGGACATACAAAAGCTAGTATCTCTGCAAAAATCAGGACAAATTCCATTCGGGGAATCTTGCCATATAGGCCTACAAAGGTCATGATTGTATGTTATAGCGCCATCTATATGCCCATTTTCCATAGAAGATGTGGAAAACTTGATTTTTTTTTTTTTTTCTCAAAAAAATAAGTTGCCACCAATGAAATTTCGTAAAAATTTACATAGAATGACAGTTAGTTACTAAATATTCTAAAATCAGTTTCAAAACTGTGTCACACTGTCGATAATTTTCTGTATCGGTTTCGTCTAATAAGTGAGACTTTCCAACAGCTGTGAGTTATGAAGAGCAGTCATTTGGTCAGAAGCGACTCAAATTGAAGCATCAGTGACAAATTGTGAAAACACATATTTATGCAAGAGTTGATGCATTTCAGTCAGTCAAAGGTCCTTTCAACAACATTTTGTTACAGTTGTGACATTTCTTTGGTAGTTCTAAACTCAGAAGGCAAATTATTGTATCGCCTGCACTAGTGAGGCATATACTAATCAACTTCTGTGTGTCCTCTGTGTAATTTGTATGTCTGGATGTCTGTACGGTTGTATATTGTTAATGTTGTCAGTTAACCTTTTTCAAATTGCATGGACACCTTAACCTCAGCCTTAACTCAATAGCCACCAAACTAAGGTCATAGGCTGCACCATAGAGACTTGCAGTCTGGTAGGGTTAAGGGTCACATACCAAGGTCAGAGTCATGAAGGTCAACTTGTGCAGAGTGAAAGAAAAGTGGATTGCGAACAGCAGGTGACACTAGTGCTTTAAGAATGCCTTGTCTATCAGTGTCTCAGTGGATTGCTGGCTGGATTTCCAAAGCATGTCACAGCTCTTGGAAAGTCCTTTATTTACAATAAAAACCAGCATAAGACAAAAAAATGTCCATAGCGACACAGTTTACATCCTGTGCAATTTTACAAAATTATTGGGGCAAAGGGGTTTTCTGCTAAAACAAAATCTTAATTTGAAACAGTTCTCTATGGAGAATATGGGCATATGGAGTCTGATGTATTCCTGCATGTTGCAAGAGGCAAATAAAAGGTACAGTCTGCCCATGGTACCTATAAGTCTTATTCATGGTAGTTAAGAAAAACAAAGGGAATATAAAGTGTCAGCATTATTTATTTTTTAATCCAAGGAAATTTTGTCCATGAAATCATAGTACAGTCCATTTTTCTACCTCTGTGCAGTGAGGTCCTAACTTTGATGCAATGTTTATGCACGTGTCCAGAGGACAGGGAAATGGCGCTGTTATAGTGTGTGTACATGGTATAGTTTGAAGTTTTCTCCTCCTTCCTTTGTTGGCAAGATTCCATGATGTAACTGCTATTGACGTCATTTTTCCTCACCATTTCCTTTCAAACGCATGAGAGAAAGTATTAGAACCACAAGACGTTACGTCGTCCCCGATGCAAGCCCAAAGTCTCACGTTACCAGTGTGGACTCTCCCATCAACCATCAGGATCTAGGCAGCTAGACAACAAAGATCTATCCACATATGGGTACGTAAGAGTAAAACGAGTTGCTGATGAAACTGTAGATTACCGCCACAATACAGACTTGGACAAGACTAAACGTTTAGACTGGAGGCCAATATGAAGAGTTCAGTACTACTGGTTTTAGAGGATGCAATTTCGTGGTAGATATTGCAGGCAAGAAAAATCAATTGACTTTCTGGCAAAAGAATGAGCAATATGAGCAAGGGTAAATTTGTTTCTGTCAGCTACCCAATCACGTCTAAAAACTCACTAAAAAAATCACTGAGTGAGGCTAAAAACTGCACTCAATTCAAAAAGATGCGATGACGTCTTCGTACAAAACCACCTGGAAGAGATCGCTGGCCAGGCCAGCGACATCATCATGGATTGCCATCCCTGATTATGTGACTGGGGCGCCGGGGGCCGGTTCAGATTGCACCCAAAATGTCAACTTCTCTACCCTCATCCCCACCCCTTGCTTTCCTCTCGGAGAGATAGGACTAAAAACGGAGAACTTTTAAGGTTAACAGGAGTTAACACTGTAAATGTTTTTAAGGTACATTTTGTGATCCTAGCAACCGTTTCATTAGATATCACGCGAAAAGGACTAGAAAATTTCAGGGATTCTGATGGTGCACTTAAGAGAAGATTTCAATATCTTCCCACAATGCATTGGCTCCCAATTGAGGTTTTTGTAAGGTACTGATGTGAATCGTTAGTGATGAAACAGGGCTAAATTGACATGGACTGATCACAAACGTGCATTTTAAGAGCGTTGCATCTCTAACGATCCACATTGGCACCCTGTACAAAAACTTCCAATGGAAGCAATGCCTTGTGGGAATCTACTGGTATCTTTCTCTTGTGCTTTTTTGTTATACACAAATGTGTTTCATCACCTGCCCCATAGGCACCTGTGTTGAAATTTCTCTGTCTCGTTTAAGGACAGAAAAATACAAAATTATTACTTTTTTCAAGAGCAATCGAGTAGCATGTAAAATTAGGTACACACCTTATACTTAGGGTCACCGGTTCAGATAATAAAAATCTCAACTTTTTTGGAGGTTTTTTAAAGCTTTTCTGAACCATTAACAACCTATGGATGCACTAATTTTGTACTTTTTGTATCAATTTGGATATGTTATAAAGAAGTCTTACAAACTGTGCAACTCTCATTTTGAGATACAGCCCAAGATAGAACATGATTTTGTATACAAATTGTATTGAGCTAATAGGATGTACATCATACAGTTGCTTATGGTACAGCTTTTTTACAACTTCTTTGCCTGGGACACAATTCCAGTGATCAACACTCTTCCATATTAATATTAATCTGGCCAGTTGGATGTACTCTTATGGAGTGCTTAGGGTAAAGGAAGTGCTAATATACATATACCTAAACTACTTGAGCTTGAGATAAGCTTTGGAACACTATTACTGCATTAAACTTAGTCGTAACAACATTCCTCTTTCATTATCATTAAGGTATTCCTAATGTTGACCCCTATGACCTGCTACAATTTGAGAGTTCTGGTCCTTCACCCTCTGCTGGTGGTGAGAACGCCCCCCTTCACAGGAGTGTCTCCTGAATTGCCGCTACCAGCTTCGCTGACAGCGCAGTGCAGGGTATGGATGGTGAATCAGCGTCACTGGCCTCAGGATTCAGTCTGACGGAAGCACGGAACAGGCTAGTCACAAGTAAGTTTGGTTCAGCGAAATTGTCACAGCTTTTTTGAAAACCCATCAAATGGTCTCTGTTTATTTTTTAGAGCAATTTTAAAGGTGCAACGAGAGATTTCACATATCAGGTGCCCTAAAAAATCGAAAGTACTGATTTTTGGCCTGGTGTGTAAAGCTTTCCTAAACATAAACCCACCCAATCTGGAAAGGATTAAGCAAGAAATCGTTTCTTGGTACAAAAATGTTTAATTTCTAATTTCTATAGGAGCAAATACGAAAATTCAGCCCTATGTTTTACATTGAAATACAAGCAAATCAAAATCGCCTTTTTGGTCCCCACCAACTTTTGTTGGCGAAGGGGGACTATAGAAATGCTACCCGTCCGTGTGTGTGTGTGTGTGGTACCACCGATATCTTTGCGAATAGCACAAGTGTGGGTGTACATTTCGCCAACCTTAGGCTGTATTCGCGTACGCAATGGGTTGGGATCAGCAAGGGGGTAATGTGTCATGGTCAAAGGTCAAATGAGCCGGTCAAAAATTATGGCAAATGTGTCAAAAATAGGGCTAAATCGCTATAATAAAAATTTGCAACACGATATACTTTTGCTCTAAACAAGTATGGGTGACCATCTTTGCCACCATAGATGTCAACCAAGTAGATGGCGGATGAGTTCGGAGAGGATCACTGTACCAGGGGTCAAAGGTCAAATGTGGTCAAAAATAGGAAAAATGGGAGTAAATTGCTATAACCGTATTTTGTGGTAGGATGGTGAATCTTGGTGGGTGTGGGCAACATTCAGTGCCGGAATTTGAAGGTCATTTGAAGTTCATGCGAGGTCATTCAAGTCAAATCACTTAACATGTGGCAGGATGCTGCAAATGGTGTGGTGTATGCGTCAAGATTCAGTACCAAAAATTGTGAAGGTCATTTCAAGGTCATGAGAGGTCATCCACGGTCAAATCACTAAATAGGGGCAGGAGGATGTATGAACTTGGGGGTGGGGGTCAATATTCAGTGCCGAAAATTTGTGAAGGTCATTTCAAGGTCATCCAAGGTCAAATCACTAAATATGTGGTAGGAGATGAAACTGGTGGGTGGGGGCAACATTCAGATGCAATTTTTGAGGTCATTCATATGGTCATGAGAGGTCATCCAGTCACATCACTAAATATGGGGTAGGAGGAATGAGACATGGTGGGTGGGTTTCGGAAACATTCAGTGCCAAAAACTTTTGAAGGTCATTTCAAGGTCATGAGAGGTCATCCAAGGTCAAATCACTAAATATGTGGTATGAGGATAAACTTTGTGGGTGGGGGTCAACATTCGTGCCGAAAATTGTTGAATGTCATTTCAAGGTCATCCAAGGTCAAATCCAATAATAGTGGTAGGAGGATGACACTTGGGGTGGGGGCAACATTCAGTGCCAAAATTTTTGAGGTCATTTCAAGGTCATGAGAGGTTCATCCAAGGTCAATCATATATGTGGTAGGAGGATGAAACTTGGTGGTGTGGGAAACATTCAGTGCCAAAACTTTTGAAGGTCATTTCAAGGTCATGAGAGATCATCCAAGTCAAATCACTAACTATGTGGTAGGAGGACACAGATTTTATTTCAACACTAGATATCAAACGCCAGCTCAAAAGCCGTACCATCTTTTTCCCCAGCGCGTTACTTATTTCTCATAGCGTGGTGTAACCAATTTATTCATATATTCCAGGCATTTTGCATAGAACGATGTCCGTTTTCCAGCCAACAGGTTCCGCGCATTCGCGTACGCGTGCGAGTTTCGAATGGATACGTAATGAATATTATAATTTTCAAAACGGGTACAGTGGCCGCCGATTCCTTCAACGCGGGCGTACTGCATCTCTTTATTAATATCTATGTAGGAGGAATGAAACTTGGTGGGGGGTCATATTCAGGCCAAATTTTTGAAGGTCATTTGAATGTCCTGTGGGGTCAATCCCACAAGGTCAATCACTAAACATGGTAGGATGGTGGGAAATTTGGTGGGTGTGGTCAACATTCAGTGCCAAAATTTTTATAAGGTAATTTCAAGGTCATGAGGGTCATTCAAGGTCAATCCTTGTACATTGGGTTGTATGGTCATGAAACCTAATGAATGTGGCCAGCATTCAATGCAAAATGTATTTTAAGGCATTTGAAGTCTATGCGGGGTCTCAAGGTCAATCACTAATCCAGTTTAGGAGGGTGAAACTTGGTAGGGTGTGGGTCAACATTCAGTGCCAAAAATGTTATGGTCCCTTTCAAGGTCATGCAGCATCATTCAAGGTCATGCAGCATCATTCAGGTCAAATTCTTTGCACATGGTTGTGTGGTCATGAAACCTAGTGAAAAAACATTGGTGGTCACCATTCAATGCCAACATTTTGAAGGTCTGTGGGGTCATTCAAGGTAAATCACTAATCATGTGGTAGGGGGAATGAAACTTGTGCGGTGGGTCACAGTTCAGTTGCCGAAACTTGTGAAGGTCATGTCAATGGAAGAGCCTAAGTGGTTCACTAAACCACTTCTTCCATTGCAATCTTCCCTGAGATGTTAAAATGATGTTGCTTCTTGTTCATTAGCTTCTATGCACTGGGGGACCTTTGTGGTTCGAGAACCGCCTTGTGTTCTCTCTTTTAGACATTTCTGTATGGAAATACAAGGCAATAAATCCATTGAGTGTCCTAATCTATATGAAATTACTATTATGACACATAATTGGGTGCATCAAATTCCCTCGTTGCACCGTTAAGCATGGCGGACACAATTTTTGACAACTATATAAATTAGGGACATGTAAGATCTATTACCTCTACCAAAAATCTCCATTGCTGGAACTTGCAATATAGTGTCTACAAAAGGTTTGTAATTTGTATGCTAGTGCCCTCTATATGCTTATTTCCCATAGAAAGAAGACGTGTAAAACTAGATTTTGATGAAAAATCATATTTGGCCGGCAATGAAATTTCACCAAATTTACCCAGGATGTAGTGTTAGTGGCATAACTACTCCAACTTAGTCGTCCCCCCCCCCCCAAAAGTGTGTCCGCCGTTGATATTTTTTGTTTTCTTCTTGTTTTTTTATTCTGTCATAATAATGAGACTATCAACAGCTGTGCATGGTCTGACTTGGTAGGGGAAAACTGGTCAGTCTGTTATAGCTCAGTAAAGATTGGATAAGAAAGCAAAAGTCCATATGTGATCCTGTCACACTCCTATTTAGGTCATCCAATTTTAAAGGTTCAAACGAAAGATTTCAAATAACACGTGTCCCCTAAAAATGTGAAAATTCTGATTTTTTGCACTGGTGTAAAACTTTCTATCGAAAATATCCCCCTCTGAAAGGATTACGCTTGAACTATTTCTTTGGCACAAAAACTTCGAATTTTCGTATAGCAGCAAATATAAATTCAGCTATTTTTTCTATTGAAATACATGTAAATAAATCACTTTGTTTTCATTTTTAAGTTTTTCTTTACCAAATAAAGGTATGGAATCTATTGAGTGTATGATCTAGCTGTGAGTAAAAAAACACCCCCCCCTACATTCAGAATAAACAATAATTAAAATAGTTAAGAATTGTTTTTTTTCTCAAATGTTTGGCTATGGTTATAAGAGAAGATAACATGCTTTTCAGACAACGTTTATTTGGTGTCATTTGGACTTTGGGAGGAAGAAGTTACCCTATTGTGCCGAAAGTTTAAAATCCTGTTATTGGCCGATTTTGAGGCCAAACAAAGATGCTCGCTACATAGGTAAACCTTCTTTCAGCAGTGATTTTGAGTCGCAAACATTTAACACCAAATTCTTGTTCAACATAGAAGGTGGAAGAGTAATTGAAGGATTTAAAATAATATCCCAGAGGATTACAAAGTAAATGCTAAATGTTCAATTTCCCAATAAACATTCAGATCATCTGGGTGTAAGAACACACTTTACTTGTTCAGCAAGAGTTGGATGGTTTAACCTGCAACGAATCTTGGGAGCAAAAGTGAAACATAGAAAGTTTTGTATTCCTCTTTGCCAAAAACAGCAGTGCG
>JAMKCH010031965.1:0-26337 GCA_023653785.1 Ophioderma brevispina | reverse complement strand
TTATAGATTTTTCAAGCTTAAAAACATGTAATTTCGCTTCATTGTTATCATAATATGCAAAACGACTGTAAAAAAAATTAGGGACTATCAATATCCGACAAGATCATAACACGTCTTAAATTGCCCAAATTGACGGAGGAAGTTAGTTCCGCGAATGGGGTATGTTATATTTATAAATCAATGATTTTCTGTTCCAATTATATACAATTTAAATATCTGAATAAGTAGATCGTGATTAGTAATTAAAGGTGCAACGAGAGATTTTGAGGCACCCAAAATATTGTGGCCCTAATAGTAATTTTTTTTTTTTCATGTAGATCTAGACAAAAAACTAATTTTTACCTTTATTTGACTAAGAAATGCCTTAAAAAGAGAGGAAAAAAGGTGATCTGATTTGCTTAAGTTCAATATAAAATTATAGACGAATTCGTATTGCTCCTATACGAAAAATTAAAAATTTCAATTTTTGTACCAAAGAAACGTTTCTCAGCTTACTCCTTTCCGATGGGGTATTTTTGATAGAAGCTTTACATCAGGGTTAAAATCAGTACTTTCGATTTTTTTAGGGACACATGACTGATATGTTGAAATCTGACTCGTTGCACCTTTAAACTGTTACCAAGTTTAATTAAAGGTGCAACGAACAAAAACCACGAAAGCAATTTTGCACTGATTTTAACCTTTCCAGAAAAAAATATCTGATTAATCTGACAGGATTAAGCAGAAAATTATTTTTTTATTTCTTTTGGAGCAAAAGGGGAGTAAAAATCCAAACATTAATCAGTCGATCAAAGTCGCAAATTCGCCCCCATATATAGTGAGCGAGTGGAGTGAGTGAGGTATTAAAGTTAACGACAACTCAACCAATTGTGTTATATAGTGTCATACATTTGTCATTTAACATTAAATCTAAAAACAAGGCAATATTACAACTTCATTTCAATTTCAAATTACAAATTGACACATTACAAAGGATTCACATCATACAGTGATGAACCAGAGCATCACTATCATGTATAAACCAAGGATAAACCAACTAATGCAAAGACACTTAGGAAAACAGGCATCAATAAAAAACCAGTTCACAATTTACTGATAAACTTTATAAACTTAACACATAGAATGATGAAAAAGGTCATCACTCATCCAGGGTAACAAGCAAAAAAATTAACTTTCACATACCGATAATCGACCCCTTCAGAAAAAATGCCAACATGAGATCCCGTACAGACCAAACGAGATTGTATATACATGTACAATTTTATAAATGGCTCCAATAACACTTGGGCATTATCCCCAAACTGATAGATTTTAATTACATAAACAATTATACAAAACACCTAATACATGCTACTATTTACTATTACAAAAAAAAATAATGGTGTCTTAATATGTAAAAATGGTCATTGATAAAGTTTTGGTTTTTCATGTTAATTGATTTAAGCTACATGTACTTAAACGAGTATACAACAGAACATTCTTAATAATACAATTACACAGTCAAAATCAGGACACAGGGCGTGAGATAGAGGATGCCGAGAAAAGGGAAGGACAAATCAAGTCTGTTCAAAATAACAAGACGAGTTGCCCTTTTAGTCGCCTTGTACGACATGCAGGGGCACACATCGGGCCCATTCTAAACCCCGAACCCCGCAGGGGGCCGCCCCCCATAGAGCCTTGAAACATGCACACAAAATAAAAAGCTAACATCGTTTTGGGAAGCGACTATAGACATCACATTAATTTTATAGCCCCGAAAAATCTTTTTTTTCAGTTGGGCCCTGGTATGGGTGAATGGTTTTGGAACCCCCTTTTTGCCCGAATATAAATTAGAGCTTTACACCCATTTACAACATAACCGTTATTTCGTGGTGCGCCTTACTGGACCATTTTGTCATTTCGCTGAATGTCACTGCTTTTATGTACAATTTCCACTTAATATGCGGGTGTGGGGTTTGTATTATTCTATAGATTTGTGCTGCAATGACGAAAAGTTAATGTGAAATAGAATTTGCGATGTTCCAAAAGTTTTGAATTAACGCTTTACTTTTCATTTAAGATGATTAATATCCGTGGGTATCATTGTACCCTTTCCGAAAGGTTGCGGAGATTATTTTCAACTCAGCCAAAACAATTGACAAGATGGACATCGGCTTAGTTTTTGCCGATTTGTATCAAAAAAGTAGTGGTTGATTGAGTCAATTCTGCTATACCAATATTGTAAACTTTATATTAAAACGGAAAAGGTTAATCGCAGTATAATTGCGCACCAAATGCAAAAAGTAAATTTGGTTGCAATGCAAAATCTTGAAAAAAAATAAGAGTGCGTTAGATTCTGAACTTTTAACCTTTTTAAGGCCGTGCCATACGTCTGTGAACCACTTCGAAATTTGCCCATTTTTTCTATCCACTTTGCATGAGCAAAATATATCTGGAGGAACGATATTGCAAAGGGTCCCACGCTTCGCGCGGGAAGGGACACCCGTAAGCAATTTACAACCCACTCCATAGTAATTGTCCTTCCATCAAATGCGCTTTTAAAGAGAGAATGTTGAGAGTGCGAACACTCCATTCTGCTTTATTCAAAACAAATTAACAAATCAATTAAGATTTACCTTTTACCAATTAGCATACGTATGTATTGAAAACTACTTTGAAATGTTAAGGTGCCCAACGAGAGATTTGAAAGAACCGCAAATATTGTGTCATAATTAGTAACTTCATAGACACATAGGATTTCTTAACTGGTACATGCCAAAAACTGGGGTGTTAAACTTTAACACCAAGTCGGGTTTGTCAAGCTTGTTGGTGTTAGTTTCTGGTGTGAAAATTTTAGGATTATTTTTTTCACACCACTCGGTGTTGCTGCATAAGTTTAATTATGGATGTTGGTGTTTGTTATGTTGTTAGACGCAAGCAGTCCCTATAATAGGAGCACAAAATAACAAAATCGAGCATGTTCTACTAAAATATCCACGTTACAAACTAAATTTCAACCAAATTTGGGATTAATTAACACCAGAGGGGAGTGGTCCCGTATTGACTCTAGGAGAGTGTTAACTTACACCAGTAGTGTCAAATTGACACCGACAGTGTAAAAAATTATTATATTATTAACACCATATGTGGTGTAAAATTAACACCAATCGGCATCATCATATCATCCATTGTAACACCAAAATTGGTGATTATCTAAACACTAACATGGTGTTATCTAACACAGGGGTGTGGTCCCGTATTGACTCCAGGAATGGTGTTAAAATTACACCCATGGTGGTAAAGTTAACACTCCAGTTTTTGAAAGTGTATTGGCTACAAACAAAACTGCTTAAAAGAGGAAAAAAAGGGGATTTGGATTTCGCTTATATTTCAATATAAAACATAGGCTGAATTTCATATTGCTCCTATTAAACGAAATTAGGAAATTTCACAATTTCGTTACCAAAGAAACCAGTTTCTAAGCTTAATTAATCCTTTCAGATGGGGATATTTGATGGATAAGTTTTACATCAGAGTAAAAATCAGTACTCTCGATTTTTACCGACACATGATATGTGGAAATCTCTCGTTGCACCTTTAACTAATTCCACCAGAGGCATAGGGCGCACATGATGTTGTGTGTCACCAAATCATGGCACCCCCGGGAACAATCCCTGGTACGCTTAGGGTACTCCTAAGATGAGGGAATGGTTATTTTTGACTATTTGAATGCTTACCAATATATTAAAATCAATTGAAGTAGTAAAATACGCCGTCTTTAGGTATGATGATTTAGTAATAATGAGTAAATCAAAGCATGGTTTTGCTATAGGGACGATAACAATAGCATGCAGGCAATTCACTAAACAAGGTTCAAGTTGCGGTTTTCGTTTGTACTGTGGTTCCAATACACTTCGGAAAACGTTCTCGGGTAGTTGGTCCCGGAGTTGGTCTAACTGCGATGTGGCGCCTACAGAAGGGAGGCGCAATTGACAAAAATTTGTAAAATTTTACTGATTACTTGCGGTATGTCAAAAGGTATTTTACATGATCATTATTGTTAAACATTTACCCAATATTTATGTAAATAAGTCACAATATGTGTATTCCTTACTCCGGATTAACAAGCGATGGTAATTATTGTTAAGGGTGTTGTAAGCCTCAGTATGACGAAACGGCTCTAAGTTTGCGTTTCATTTTGGGGAATTATAGTTAACTGATGAATAACATGTTATTACTTGCAATAAAACATTGCGGGAAAATACGCAACACCATATCATTTGCAGCCAAAGTCAAACATTCAATATTTTATGAAATATGTGATACATTATGTGGTATATGCATGGGATGTGTTACAAAGAGAGTTAAAATAAAAATGACCCGGACGAAAAGGATTTTTGCTTTAATGGACATATCGTCTCAAGTATTTCAAAAGTAAGTCAAAACGCTAATTGAATGCTTAGAACATAAAAGTTTACTACTCATTTTTTTGTCTTACATCAGAAAACCATTTTCTCTATAGCATCAACAGTAAGCCCCTTTTAAGACAATGATTCAAATCTGTAAAGATTGATTGCATGAAGCTGAATTTGATGAGTTGTAATAACGGATGTTCCATTACGATAATAAATAGCAAAATATTAGACGAAAGTTGGATTTATTTTATGATATAATCTTGCGAACTCACCGAGTTTTCTAAAAAACCAAAATAATATAAGCGTCAACGAAAGGTATTTTGGACAAATTACATCCATGTCTGTGATATTCCAAGCAATATACCACTAAAAATGAATTACAGGTTATAACGCATCAGAGCTGACACAACAAATGTTGTTCATTATAATTTTTTAACTCCTAATAGAAACAACGTGGGGACATGATATCATTTAGTTTCCTGTAAGGCCGTACGCATTTGATTTATGTCAGGCTTTTTAACTGGAAATTGATGAAAAAAAAACCTTTCCTTTTAATGTATTTAAGTTTTTATAGGACCATGCTTTACAACTGATTTGCTTCATTTCTATATTCAAAACAGTTTTAACAAATGAGAAAAAATAAAAAACGCATTCGCTTTGTTTTTTGGCTACCAAAAGCTAGTGGAACAACCTGAATTCATTCTTGGCTTAACCCAGAAAAAAAAGAAAGAAGAAGATACAAATAACAAAAAAAAAAGAGTACACCCAAGAAAGCACCGAAAACCGTAAGGTGTTTTCACTCACGTTGGTGCCTAAGGGGGGGGGGCAGGAGAATTTTCAAATGAATCTCATACCACTTTGAGGGGCCTAAGACAAGGCCACAGGTGCAATACAAATGAGTTCCGGTTTCTCGTCGGAAATTAGGGGCAAATCATGTTTTCGAAATGCGTCTAAATCGCTCAAAAGTAGTATGACGTTTCCGCGACCCTGCTTCAACGGCCCACCACAACATACACATGCAATCATTTTGATGTTTATATTGCTCTAGACGGACCAATTTACACATATTAAACCCCAAACATTACCATGTTGTACGTTCTTGTATTTTTCGTGGGGGAAGCCATAGGTTTGTACAGCAATGGCGCGCAGTCGGTCGATGATGGAAGCGGCCTTCTTTTCAGCACAATAAAGGGTTACATAGTTTTTCTGATTATGTAATTGATTTGGTTTCATGCATATGAACATACACATAAGCAGAAAAATTTCTGGCAACAGGGTTTGCTAATTTTTATTTTTTAAAATCACCACTCCGTTGGTGCCTAAGGGGGGGTTCCTAGGGACCAAGCTAATTATCCTCATTAACGGGGCAAGAAATTGTAAGTCTTTTTTTTATGGAAAGAAGCCGCATCGATAAGTTACACAATTAGTCAAAAACTTAGAGTTCGAAAATATTTTTCACGAGTGAGAAAGAGCCGAAAAACAAATCTGGTGGTACTAGGGACCCCCCCCACCTAGGCACTTATAGTGTTTTTCAAGTAGTGCCGTATCCAAATAACGTACTGTCAACGTTAAGAAAAAACATACTCTGGTTGATTGCGGTTTGTTTTTTTTAACCGTGTAAGCTCACAACATACAACAACAACAGGAAGGAGAAAAGTCGCGTACATAGCAATGGCCAGCATTAACCGCACCATCGGTTCCACTACCCAGTGTTTTGTTCAGGTTGTTGTAGCTACTTGTATTTATCCCGTTCGTGAAGGAATACAATCAATGAACACTGTTAAAAAAATTCCGGAAATTTACGGAAATTTCGGCAGGCAGTATTTCCAGACATTTTTTAGGGTAAATTTCAGACCAGAAATTTTCTGTCAATTAACGGAACTTGACAAAAATTTGTAAAATTTTACTGATTACTTGCGGTATGTCAAAAGGTATTTTACATGATCATTATTGTTAAACATTTACCCAATATTTATGTAAATAAGTCACAATATGTGTATTCCTTACTCCGGATTAACAAGCGATGGTAATTATTGTTAAGGGTGTTGTAAGCCTCAGTATGACGAAACGGCTCTAAGTTTGCGTTTCATTTTGGGGAATTATAGTTAACTGATGAATAACATGTTATTACTTGCAATAAAACATTGCGGGAAAATACGCAACACCATATCATTTGCAGCCAAAGTCAAACATTCAATATTTTATGAAATATGTGATACATTATGTGGTATATGCATGGGATGTGTTACAAAGAGAGTTAAAATAAAAATGACCCGGACGAAAAGGATTTTGCTTTAATGGACATATCGTCTCAAGTATTTCAAAAGTAAGTCAAAACGCTAATTGAATGCTTAGAACATAAAAGTTTACTACTCATTTTTTTGTCTTACATCAGAAAACCATTTTCTCTATAGCATCAACAGTAAGCCCCTTTTAAGACAATGATTCAAATCTGTAAAGATTGATTGCATGAAGCTGAATTTGATGAGTTGTAATAACGGATGTGCCATTACGATAATAAATAGCAAAATATTTAGATCGAAATGTTGGATTTATTTTATGATATAATGTGCGCACTCACCATGAGTTTTCTAATAAAACCAAAATATATATATAGCGTCACCGAAGGTATTTTTGACAAATACATCCATGTCAGAAGTTGAGTTTCCAAGCAATATACCACTAAAAATGGAATTACAGGTTATTATAACGCATCCGAGGGACACACAAATGTTGTTCATACTAATTTTTTTAATTCTAATAGAAACAACGTGGGGACAGGATATCAGGTTGTTTCCTGTAGGCCGTACGCATTTTGATTTAGTATATGGTCATTTTTAAACTGGATTTTGTTTTCATTCTTTTTTTGAGGAAAAAAAAAAACTTTTAGTTTTAATGTATTTAAGTTTTATAGTACAATTTGCTTTTACAAAATGAATTTGCTTTCATCTATATTCAAAAAACAGTTTTAAAAATGAGAAAAAACATAAATCGCATTTCGCTTGTTTTTGGCTACCAATAGTAGTGCGAAACAAACTTATTATCTTGGGTTAACAATCACGTTTTGCCAAATATTTTAAAGTAGTGCAGTAATCAAATTAACGTCCTGTGCAACGTTTTAAAAGAAAAACAAACTCTGGTTGATGTAGGTTTGTTTCTGTTTTTGAACCGTGATATATCACAAAAACAACAACAGGAAAGAGAAAAAGAAAAGGCGTACAAGCAATGGCCCGCATAACCGCCCATCGGCTTCCAATACCGTGTTTGGTTTTCAGGTTGTAGCGACTTGGTATTTTATCCGGTTTCTTGCAAAGGAATACCATCAATGAAAACTGGTTAAAAAAATTTCGTAAAATGTACGGAAATTTCTGCAGCAGATTTCCAGACATTTTTGGGTAAATGTACGAAATTTCTTCAATGAACGGGAACTTGACCGGAATTTTACAGAAATTTGGTCTCATATTAGGGAAAAAATAAAAATGTTTTTTATTTTTTAACAGAATTGTTCGTAATTTACATTACGGCAACCAAACAAAAAATTTTTTTTTTTTTCGGAAATAGTGCTGCCAGGAAATCTTTGAAAATATTCCGTAAATTAAAAATTTTTTTATGTTTTGTTTTTATTGTTATTGTCTTTCTCAAAAAACAGATTTTCCGTAAATTACGGAAAATCTGTTTCTTAATTTACGGAAAATTTTAACAGTGTGAAACTCGCTGTGCAACAGCGCCATTGTATAAGTTAATGCGGATTCCGGACACAAAACATTTTTTAGATAGTAGAGCGACGATGAAAACACTAGTGTCTCAAATAGTATACGGAAGAGAGAGACATTAAATTGAGGGTTACCTATGCGTTAGACACCTTTTGTTAATCAATAAAATCTTCTAAGACGTAGAAAAAGAAGATAGATCAGACATATAAAGAGAGAGGGATCACAATTAACAAAATAATACGCTAAGTAAAAAATTATATTACTGTAATGATTATGAAATAGCCCGCAAATGTTAGTAAATCAGACAGTCAGAATGTTACTTGAGGAAGCAAACAAAAACAATTAGGGTCGCCTTTTTTTTTTTTTTTTTTTTTTTTTTAAAAAAATACACTCAAAAAAATTATTACCAACGATACGAAAGCAGTTAATTTGAAGCGTCAGTAAACAAAACAGGTAAAAAAAGGGGGGGTTGCTTTATACTAGTACTAAGTAAAATCGTCTTGCGAGAGGAAAAACACCAAACTAAGTTATTGTTTTACTTTACTATTGTGGGAAAGCTCCGCGGCGACAGGTTTTCCACGCGCGTGTCGAAGCACCGACCTCGGTGTTTTGCCACGTACTGCGTGGGAAAACACCAAACCAAGTTATGTTTACTTTATATGTGAGAAAGCTCCGACGGCGGAGGGGGGGGTTTTTTTTTTTTGCCACGCGCGTGCGACAGCCACCGACTTCGGTGTTTTGCCATGTACTGCGTGGGAAAACACCAAAACAAGTTATGTTTACTTTACTATTGTGGAAAAGCTCCGACGGCGGAGTGTTTTTCACGCGCGTGGCGAAGCACCGACATCGGTTGTTTTGCCAAGTACTGCGTGGGAAAACATCAAACAAGTCTGTTACTTTACTATTGTGAGAAAGCTCCGACGGCGGATTTTTACACGGCGTGGCGAAGCACCCAGGACTCGGTGTTTTGCACGTACTCGGTGGGGGGAAAACACCAAACAGTTATGTTTACTTAATTTTGAGAAAGCTCCGAAGCGGAGAGTTTTTCCACGGTTGTGGCCGAAGCAACGACCTCGGTGTTTTGCCCGTTACTGGTGGGAAAACACAAACCAAGTTATGTTACTGATATTTGAGGAAAGCTCCGACGGCAGAGTTTTTCCACGCGCGTGGCGAAGCACCGACGTCAGAGAATTGCCACGCAACTACGTGGGAAAAACTCCGAGTCGGGGTTTGGCCACGCACTGCGTGGGCAAACGTACGGCGCCGTAGAGAATTGCCACGCACTACGTGGGAAACTCCGACCTCGGTGTTTGCCACGCAATCTGCGTGGCAAAACACAGGATCCTTAGAGAATTCCCACGCGCTACGTGGAAGCTTAGAACTCCACCGGTGGTGTTTTGCCACGCACTGCTGGGGAAAAACCAGACGGTGGGTTCTCCACGGCAGCGTGGGATAGGTCTTTCCCACGCACGGGAGATAGGCTCGTTAGTTGTATGATTTTATTCCAATACAACTTATAATATGGTAATTAAAATTGAAATGCACTTCCATTTCAAATGCCCTGCTCTCATTATAACATCATTATGAGCCAAATCAAATGCAGTTGACCACTTTTGATGTTGCTACTGGGTTATTATGGAAGTATTGGTACAAAATTAAAGGCTGACTCAGAGATTTACTAGGATAGTGCCCTCATTTTTAGCAAGTTATGTTTTTGCACTTATAAGTTATTATAATGTTTGTCCACAACTAATCACTGTGTGGAAATAGCTAAGCCAAATTGAAGTCCATTCATATTGAAAATTACAACTTTAAAAAAAAAATTCTGATCAGGAATACATAGTATCCTGTGGTTCTGTTATACAACACAAAATGTAATAGCATCAAAATAAAAATTCAGATTCATTTAAACACTTGGGAATTGAGATTTTAGGTGACTATTCCAGTCGGATATTTTTATATTTATACAATATATTTCAAAAAATTTCTGAGTCGCATTTTAAAACTACTGTTAAAACAAGTTAATTTGTGTGAGACTTCAATGATTGCCATGATTTCAGTTACTGCATAAGCCAATTTTTGGTGTGTACAGAATTTGTATGATTTTCTTTGTAAAAAAATGAAGTATGAGTTGCTATTTTTGTTGTAATCTTTAAAAGTCCACCACAACGGAAATTATGATACATCTCAATAGAAAGCTTTATTCCTTTATTGTCTATGGAGCCCGGACATGGCTCCCGCCGGATTATAGTTGCTTTCACACCCAGAAAGGAAAGAGAGAGGCTCGAAGGAAAAATGGCCCAATGATATGCTGTGTGTATGCGATACATGCATGAGCTTTAACTCTATGTCGATTTGGCCCATGCACGGAGGAATGGACTCGCTTTTCTGTAACAATGATCATGATGATGTCAAGTCGAGCCATGTTTTTTTTAATCTTTCATATAACTTAAACTGTACCACATTGAAAATTGTTTTTTTTTTTCTAATCGATTTTCATCAACTGTCACCTCATATTCTTTGTCTTCTTCCGCTATGAAGGGGTGACCGTTCAGTATGAAAAACATCACGTTAGGAGCTGAACGGGTTTTTTTTTTTTATGCATCACCCCACAGGTTATACGGTTTTGATACCTTCGCTTGTTGTCCTCCCGGGGGTATTTCCTCACCGGGAAATAACCCGGCTAGCTCTTCGCTATCTCGGGTACTTCCCGATGATTGAAATCCAATTATGATTTCTCTGCAATTTTGGGGACTCAGGCTTGTAACTTTTCCAATCATTTGGGTGACGAGAAAGACCTACGAAACTGATTTCAACCAGTTATGTGTGTGCCGTTTAATACATGTAATCTATTGATCCGGTTACTTAAATGACGTCACAGGGCATAGCGCCAATTTGAAGAAATTTATTTTTTTGGGGGGGGTTGTCTGGGAAACTAAAATAATCTTTTCAGTGTAATTGTGACTTAGTTTGGAAATAAAAGTTATGTTTTTCGTTTTATTTATATCAAAAGCTTTTTATGATATATAATCATAATTTACCTGGTGGTGGACTTTAACAGGTATAATTCAACTTTATCAATGAGTACATTTTGTATGTGTATTGATATTCAGTTTACTGTTTATTTATGGAAATAAAACTGCAGAAAATTAACTTGTACTTACCAGGGTTCTTATGGGTAAAATGATTGTAACATTTGTTAACCCATTGGCATAATCGGCCCAATTTGATTGGTTGTTGTTAGGCCCGACCAGTGGCGTAGCCAGCTTGTTTTTTCAGGGGGGGCAAAGGGGGGGGGCACACATAGTTTCACGGGGGCAAGCATATAGCAACATTTGTTAGTAATGATATGCCATGTAAATCACGAATTTTCAGGGGGGGCAGAGGGGGGCAAGATTCCCCACAGGGGGGCAGCTGCCCCTGCCCCCCTCTGCTACGCCACTGTAGCCGCTCGGGTGTTGTGAAGTGCTACCTTAACATTTTTTGCTAAATAAGGATTACTTGAATTTTGACAAAAGATTTGACGTTTTACTTCAACGGAGGAAAGTCAATGGGGGAGGGGTGCGTAACACCCCCTTGGTAAGACGTAGGGTTAAAGGTTGTATGCACTATATAAAAAAGTGTATTTTGATTGGATACCAGAAAGTATATTATGTAATAAGCATCAGAGCGCAGAGATACTGAAGAAAGATGGTAGACCTCAAAATGCAAATTCTTGTTGCAAAATTGATTTGTTGGGAACTTTGAAGTAACTGTATTGTTAGAGACTTTCAAAAAAATTCAGGGGAAACACTCAGTGTAATGACATGACAAATATAATTTGGCGAAAGAGGTCGCTGCCACCTGAGTGTATGAAACACAGCACATAAAAATTTAAAACAAATGATATTGTTACTAAAGCTTACTCACAAGGTTATTAAAAAATCCTGTTACATGGCTGGGGAACTGAAGATAATTTTTTAATCCCTTTGCATCTACACTAGGTCATGACTCTTCTGTTGAGTTTTTTTACTGTAAAGACACAAAATTACCCTTTTTTTCTTCCCATCCCCAGGACAACAAGCGCAAGTACATGGAAATTGCAGTGAGAGGCCGAAGGAAGTGGAAGGTCGGTTTGCAGGCAAGAAGAAGAGATTAAGAAGGATCAAAACTGAGGGCTGGTGTAATTCTATTCCACAAGGGGATGGAAACATGTAGTGGGGACTGGAAAGAAATTCTCTTTTCCTCACGTGAAGAAAACTAAATATAGATGAGGAATACAGTTCTTGGAACTGGACATGGAATCAAGAGAAGCCGTTTGTTTGGGAATATTCTAGAAATACAATTTTAAGATGATGTGAATAAAACTGTATTCACCCATAACTGTATCATCTTTTATCCAAAAATAAGTGCCAGAGCACAGAGGTCAGTGCTTGTTTCTCTCATTTTAATACCGTCGCCTGCCATCACATACTGTCGTATTCACATTTTTGGGTTTTTGTGAAATTTTGCTAATTATTTAGTTCATCGAGTTCTTACCATCCACAAGTTCAAAAGGTGAGGATGATGGGTAATTAAATTGTTTATACTTTTAATTTTTTTGTTATTTTCATAAAAAAATCATATCCGGATTTCACAAATACTGTCGTATTTTAAAATTGCCATTTCATTTACACGGGTTGATATGCGGTCATTTTGCCGATAATAACACGATTCACATACCAGACTATTTTGACGTATTTCCACGTGAATGCGGTAAACAAGATTTGCACATAGTGATATATGTACGTACATGAAAAACTAACGGCGTAATATGTGTCTAGTATGCACCATTACATATTTGTGATTTCACAAACAGACTTATAACTTTGTAGCCTAAATTAAAGGGATTAGCAGCGATTGCTAATCCGAAACATCAAAACAAAATCATCAAAATTCATATGTTAATTTTGTTACGACCTGATATGCGAACATTACCATGCAAGGTGGTGTTGGCTTGAATCCACGTATAAAGACAAGGCATTACTTTTTACTGATTGTAATTTCTATATGTGCGTATCAAAAATGCTTTCCACATTTTTTTCGATTCTCGCCATTACCTGGCTAATTTCCCTGTAAGAAAATAATTGTAGTTTTAAATTGCATTTATGGTTTATATAAGACTTTAAAATGTTTTCTTAAAAACAGTAAAGTCAAGTGATTTGAAACTACTTGTGTACTCTAGGGTGGTATTAGGTTGGTAAACAGGAGTAGAAATAATAATCTTTCCCTAGAGGCATCAAATTGGAAGGCTGAGCATTCGGCACCCTAGCGGATGCCATCGTCAGAGTAAACTAAACAGGCATGATGTTGCACCTTATAACACCAGTGAACAACGGGGGGAACTGAGAAACAATAACCCGATGATCAAAGGATACCCCAGTAAGTTAGTTTCTGGTTCACTTAGTGAGAGGAATCATTTGAGTAGTCCACCCCATTTCAGGAGGAATTCTGCTCCTTTGTCCCTATTGAAAGTTGTTAGGATAGACTGATGTACAAAGTTCCATGATTTCCTTTCAGTCCAATAGTGTTCCTGTCCAGAAGTTAGTCTGTCCCAGTACAATGTGTATGTTGGTAATTCCAACATGCTCGGCGAAAGCCGATTTTTGTGTGTTGCCGTTTGAGTCGCTTTCTGGTGTTCGTCGGTTTTTAAATGATCTGCCGGTTTCACCGATGTACACTTTGTCACGTGATCCATAAGGAATTAGAATAGATAACTCCAGGTTGGAGTTCCTTGGGAACAGGGTCTTTAGGGTGCACTCGTGTTTGTCGTTAGAGTGGTAGTAGTCTTAAAATACACCCGTAGATTCTTATTCTGTAGAACTTTGCGAATAGCCTGAGAAGTACCCGATACGTAAGGTAAAATAATTGTAGGCTTTAGGAGTACGATCATGGTAGAGGGTGTAGAGGACAGTATCGGCGCGTCGCGAAGGTGAAAGTCATGTACAAAATTTGAAGGGTAATGTTTCAGCTTCAAAGGCTTGTTGGAATGTGATCCTTTTTCACTTCCTTTTCCATAGTGTTCGACGGAACATTGTCAGCTCTTTGAAAGAGGACGATCGAAGGCACGGAGCGTTTGGCGAACTGGATGGTGAGAGTCAAAATTCAAGTATTGATCGGTGTGGGTCTTCTTGCGATATACCGTGTGTCAAGAGTAAGGTCAGGTTTCTCTTAACCAAAACATCGAGGAACGCGATCTGTCCGTTGGTCTCTCTTCATGAGTGATTTGATGACATCCTTGCGAAGACTGCTGAGGTGGTCAAAGAAATGGAATATAATTGTAATGTATTACTTTGTTGTGTTAAATCACTGAGATGTGTGAGAATAAAATGAACTTGAACATGTTGGGAATGACCAACTAACATTGACTGGGGACAGATACAATGCTGGACAGGAACTTAATTGGGACTGAAAGGAAAAAACTCATGGAAGCTTTGTACATTCAAGTCTATCCCTAAACAACTTCAATAGGGACAGAAGGAGCAGGAATTCCTCCTGAATGGGGTGGACTACAAGGATGCCTCCCGACTACTAAATGAACCGGAAACTTAATTACTCGGGGTATCCTTGATTCATCGGTTATTGTTCTCTTCACCCCTTGTCACTGGTGGTATTATAAGGGCAACATCATGCCTGTTAGGTGCTTGATGATGGAATTCGATAGGGTGCGCCGAAAAAGCTCAGCCTCCAATTTGGATGTCCTATAGGGAAAGATTATTATTTTCTACTCAGTAAAGTCAAGTGGTTCTTTTTATGCTTGTTTTAACTGTATAGACATGAAATGTCGAATTAGATTTGATTTGTGATTTTCTCGGAAAACAGGTTTTGTTAAAACTACGACAGTAGTCATGTGATGTTTGGGCGACTTTGAATTAATTCTGTCTACAATAGACTTTATAAAGTTAAAATATCAAAATAACATTGGATGATTTCACCATTAATGTACACTGTTAAAAGTGCAACGAGAGGATTTCAAAAATTTTCTAAAAAATGTGGAAAATTCTGATTTTGGCAATGGTTTGTAAAGCTTTATATCAATAAATATTCTCATTGTAAGATTAAGCTGTTGAGGAGAACTGTTTCTTGAGTACAAAATGTGAAAATTCTAATTTTGTATAGGCACAAATAGAAATTGGCACTATGTTTTTTATTGAAATATAAGCATATACCAAATCGCTTTGTTTTAATTTTAAATTATTATGTAACCAAATAAAAGGTTGGGGAGGTTGTTTGAGTGTTAATATTATGAAATCAATACATATTCACAGGAAAATTGGATGACTTGAAAATCTCTTGTTGATTCTTTAACTGCAAAAGTTTGGTAATTTTCAGAAGTTGATTTTTTGTAAATTTTAATGGGTAGGTTATTAAAGGCGGTGACCTGATTGACAGCCCCTTTACTCTATAAAAATTGAGATTTAGATTTAGAAGGAAAGGTCAATTTTGTAACCTAAGTGAAATTAAGGCCCAGGGAAAATGTTTCCTTTTGATGTAATGAACAAATGGGTATACCACATTATAATGAAAACAACAATGGCTATGGCCCACTTTAGTAGCACTTTGACCACTTAGTGTACATGAATATAAACTTCTTTGTGTCAATGAATTGTTAAGTTTTAAAAATTTGCCTCAATCGAAAAGTTGAAGATCATTTGAAACCAAATTGGGGTCATAGGTGCAACATGGATCCCTATATGATGACAAGGTCAAAGGTCACTTCCAAAGTCAAAGGTCAGGTAAGGTCAAGTTAAAGAGCTGGCCCAGGCCCACAGCTTATATTATTTGAAAATTTCTCGTTGTTCTACTATCCAAACGGCTGCTGAACCAATTAACTCAAAATTGTCTTCAGTGCTTTTGATCAGCAAACCACCGAAAGATAGGTAGTTCATTGCTTTTGTTACATTCGCCCTTGATCACTGTAACAGCCTCCTTCATGGATTCCTGATTTCAAATCGCTAAAGTAAACGCATACCAAAATTCTGTGCACGGCTTGTAAACTCTTATGATCCCGTGATCAATTTTTCTCCGTTCTTCAAGATTTGTACTGGCTACCTGTTAAATCCCGCATTATCTACAAGATTCTTCTTCTCACATACAAGGGTATTTCAGGGCTGTGCTCCTCTCTACCTTCAAGAACTTCTTCACGTTTACAAACCCTCTAGAAATCTTCGTTCAAACTCGCAATCATTACTTGTTACTGATTTTGAACAAAATCATATGGCCAGCGTACTTTCTCTGTTGCTGCACCTACTTTATGGAATCATCTTCCAAGCACTGTCAAAGACTGCAAACTCTTGATAAAGTTTAAATCATACTAAGACTAATTATTTGAAAGTGCCATAAATGCTAACCTGTAATCTATGTTGTATTTGCTATGTTCATGTATTGCTCTTTCGGTGTATTTCTCCAGGCATTGGGACAATCTGTGGGTAATGGCTCTATATAAGAATGGTTGTATTAGTATTATTATTATTAGTCTGCTTCCATATGGAGGGGAAACAGGATAAGAAAATGATGGACCATGATCGGGTTGCCCACCTTTAATCAATGCTTGTAAATTGTAGGACCACAAGCCCATGGTGTGCCTTTTTTGCTAATGACTAAACATCAGTAGTATTTGTTATTTTTATCATCAGTAGAATGAATTGGTTGTGAACAATGATTCATTGGTGAACAGACGTTTGCCCCAAACATATATTTTCGCATTGAATGGTTGGAGTGATAACAGAGATATTATGGAGTGGAGTGTAAGCTGATGAGCAAAACTCAGTCACATGAGAGGGAGACAGGGATTTTGTGTGAAGTTTTGTTTTGGTTTTACTGCTCTAGGACCAGTTGTAAAAAAAACATGCAGTGTGTGAGGAAAAATGACCTTCTAAATCATGGAATTGTGAAACTTTGTGATTTGAAAGTAATACGAATGGAGACCATTTTAACACAACAAGATGAATGTACTTCATACGTGGTCTGGGTATGCATGTAAACAAATGACAACTATGTAACAAGTAGTTAATGCTCGATACCAAAATGATCCACATAGGTCAATAGCTAGCTACACTACATACAGGGAATTTCTGCTGGGAGCTTGTAGGGGGGTAGAGTGTGCTATAGTTAGAGAATAAACACAGCAGCCAACCACATCCCGCGTGATGGATTACTCCAGCATCAGTTCACGCAATACTGCCATTTGAAAACACGGACAGATAGTTAGATTTCCCAAGACAAATCTAAAGACCGTTGTGGATTTTTTTGTGGGTCAAAAAGGGTTTCCTTTTTTACCACCTGAACTGTTATACAGAACAAAAACTTCTAACCGGTCACATATTTTTGTTTTAAATCATTATTATTTAAAACACTGTAGAATCATTAATGTTTGCACCAGATGCCTACTAAAGTCTGGTTGAAGAGCTCTATTTGAACAATGGGCAGTCATACATAACCCAGCGGGGAGGTGTCGGCTGCTGTGGAGAATAAAGTATGGTTGGGAATCGTACTCTGTTTACGATGAATTGAAACACGGAAGGTGATACCAATATTTTAAGTAGAAGACGAGGCTGAAGGCCCCGCGTTCTTCCACGCAAAAATAATGGTGTCATTGGTTTAAATTTGTTGTAAAGAGAGTACCGGTTCCCAAAATCATACCTTTATTCTCATTATTAAACATTTTTATAATTTAATGTCATCATTAGCCCAATTTAGCAATACTGCGTGGCTTGAATACAACAAGAAAGGATTGCTATCCAGTGACAACAATCGAACAATCCGTTGAACACAATGATCATAACAATGGGTCGTTTTTCTCACCGTGATACTATATTGATGGCTCATTTTTTGAGGTCATTGCTACTATATAAATGGATCCATTTTTCAATTTTTGGTATCAATTTTTCTGATTTTCAGTGAAATCACAATTAAAATGGTTGATTTTTCCAATTTTCGGAAAAATTACTATGAAAATGGGCCGATTTTGCCAAAATTACTATGAAAATGGTGCGAAAATAAATGGGTCATATTTTTGTACAATTTGATCACTATAAACGGTCGATTTTTTTTACCCGGCGGATGCACACCTGTACCCAATTTTGGGTTGAGTACCCCCCCCCCCCGGGTTTGCAGGCGCGCGCGAACGTAGCAAAACGCGGTATGACGCGAGCGCTTTAACCTCCCAATAACGTCAATACGCAGCGCGTACTACATGGGTTTAAATGTTGAATTGAACCGGGCATCAGCCAATGAAATTGCTTACATTCTCACAGCTGTTTAAGAATAATAGATTATGCATGGCTTTGGAGAGCTGACACTCTGTAGTAGGTCACACTGGAGGTGCACATAGAGGGTCTATTGTTCATCCGGTCAGAAGTAGAAAGTGATGTCATCACTTTTTCGCAGCTACTTTATTATGTATCATATGTCAGAGGTGTAGCCAGAGGGGGAAACGTGCCCCCCCTGACAATAATAAGATCAATATAGCTGGACAAACTATACTTCATAGTTTTCACACCTACCGTATTGTTCCTAATAAACGCCCCGGGGGGCGGTGCATTTTTCAAAAGGGAGGGCGTTTATTACAGTCAAAAATGGAAAGTAAAAAATCCCGCAAATATCACCTTACACACGCTTATTTTTGCTGATTACCAATAATACAAACGAACGAGCAGGGGGACGTTGTTTTCGCACCAGGTGCTTGGGACCCGAGCAAAGTTCCATGCTAATTAAACTATTACAACTGTGCACAACAGCGATTATGATACGGATTAAGGTGCATAGTGATGTTTGAAGGGTCATTTTGTGAGCCGTAGCATCACCCCCAACTTGCCTAATGAAACATAAACAAGGTGAAGTTCTAGGATCACGAAATGTACCTTTTGTATGTATTTCAGTTTTTAATTCTGGACAAGTGGTAATTGTAGACTCAAGTTAATATTCTTCAGTGTTAAGGAGAAATTGTATGGTAAAGTTTTCTATTGTGTTAGAGTGGCTTCTGAGCAAAATTGCTGGGCAACTGAGGGTTTCTGCAGTTACTTTTTAAAATCTGTAATTATGTGTAGAAACACAGTTGTTGCTGCTGATTCCCTACGGTTGCCATTGGTCGACCAGTAGTTATGGACTGAAGCTGCCCTCAGGAAAGTGACCAAAAGTACAAGAAGTGTAATTAGTGTTTAAAAGAGATCTGTTTTGATTATGCTTGGCATACTCTTGTAAGACTAGCATTAAAATGCAGTATCTTTAATCAGTGGGTGTGGTTTTGTAAACAAACAATACACAATATCATTGGTTGTTGTCCATCTAATTTAATATGAGACAATATTAGATAGTGTGTCATCATGAAAATGTGTTTAAGCACATGTGTATAAAGTTAAGCAGTGCACACAGCTAATACGGGTTGGTTCATTTTTAAAGTGGGAGACTATTTTTTGCCCTCCTAGCCCTAATACCATTCACAATGTTTTGCAAGCAATTACTACATACCACACACTACCACAGGCCCTAGGATGGTGCAGTACCAATTACCACAAGGTACCACAACTCATGTGCACAATCAAACAACTTGGTAAAACAGAATACCACAGTGACTGATGGCTGATATGTTGAACATCCATTTACCAAAATTTACCACAAAATTGCCATGTGTGGTATCCTGTGGTAATCGGTTGTGATAGGGTTAACTAATATTATCAAAATAGAAGATATTTTTGGTAAAACAACCAAAACTAAGTAAGAAAGAGAATGAAAGATAGGATTTGTTGTTTTGCCTATCTAATATTGTGTCATATTGGATGGGCAGTCCACTATTTTTATTATAGTATTGGACTGCCCATCCAATATGGCACATTATCATGCTTTGAGGTGTCCGATACGCGATAATATCGGATCCTACGCATGATAATGATAAAATTGGATGATTTGCACCTAAAATTTATTGGTCTCACCAGGAGTTTTAAAAGATTGGGCTAGAATGCGTCTCGCCCAATATTTTGAGTTGCATAGCTCGACCCAAATAATTTGGGCTGAATCAATCCAATTTATACAATATTGAAGGCAACCATATCCTATCTTTCCTCTAAATGTAAGAGGGGAGGAGGAAAAAGGGAAGCCTTCCAGACACACTACACAGACAGATTCTTAGTCATGAGCATCAAAGGGGCTAAAATTGTAGTGAGGTACACTTGGGGACATAAAAACAGGCACAATGATTGCAGTCGCCTATAAATATGATGCCATTCAAAGACACAACATCCTTTTAAAGTAACTTATATATTATTTACAATAGAAAATTGCACATTAATTACAATTTTGTTTATATATAATCAACCCTGGGAAAGGTGATCACTTTATTAAAATTACACGGAAAAGAGTAACGTGAAAGTGCCCCAATACTTGGGAAGAATGAGATTTTGCAGGGGATCCACATGCTGGCATCACATGGACATTATTGGGTGAAATGTCCCAAAACTGGGCATTGTGGGAAGAACTCAATACACTCTGAGATAGCAGTGTGTTTGTATAAGGCAATTAGGAACTGGTTGGAGTGAGAGATTTGGGCTGTTTCAAGTTGACACAATGAAGGTTAAAGGGAGCCAAACACATGTTGTTTGCCGTCATTAAGTGGCACTTTCATATGACAATGCCTAATGATTAAAATACCCAACTAGGGTTACCAAGAGCTTGGCCATACACGGCACGTTCTATGCATTATAAAGGTGCTCTGGTTTGCAAGCAAACATTTTAGTTCAGTATAGATAGAGGGTGAATCAATGTTTACAAACACAAGTTAGCACCTGGTCTATTGACATGTTAGAGGGATGCGAAGAATATTGTCCCATACAGTTTTACAGCATTCAATAGCCTTATCACGCCTGATTGATCGCGCGAATTTTAAAAAAAAGCCAGCCCTGCAGATGCTCACGCCATTTTAACGGTCGCGGCATTGCTTTGTTCGTTGGCCCGGCTGTTGCTGTCACATGTCAAATATCGATAACTTTGGTAAAAGTGAGAAGTAGAATGAAGTGCAATGGAAAAATCACCTTCTTATGGTTATGGAAAAGAACTTTCCATAAATAAAAAGCAAACCAAAGAAACTAAACTGGCTAATAAGATAATAGCCTGATAATGAATATCACGTAGGCCGAATGCCATTTTATATTTAGGTCAAAATGAATGAAAAATAACATCTTTAAGAAAACTTTTAAAACTTTGTTTAACTTTTTATTCAATAACAGGTTCTTCGAACTAATTACAAACAAAACTTCAATTTTATTTAAAATTGATGTACTTGTGAGTCAGGAGGCCTACCCCAAGATCTACATTTTGACTTGTTTGCAGACAGATTAATTCATGTAAGTAGCTTTGAGGTAAGCATTTGCGTTATACTATAGCCTACTTGATTTTTCCAATAACAGCAGGAATGGGAATAATAAACCGCACAATACCTTTGATCAAAGTTAATAAAGCTCTCAATTGAATCACATTTTTCTCTAAAATGTGTTGATTCCAAAGTTACTTTAGATGCTTTGGATGAAAGGGCCCTAATATTATTTAATCTTTTGTTTATTTCTGTGTTCAATATCATGGTAACTGTTATCTTTTAATTCTCGTTAACATTCAAAGAGTAGTCACATGCGGGACAAAGTTGGGTTTCAACCCCAACTAAAAAAATTCACACAATTGCACTACAACTTTTCCAAGATCAAGTGTAAAAATTGAAATAGGTAGTCGAAATTTATGTTCTATTTGATATGACAATAACTATAGTGTGGAAAGAGACAAATGACTATTTAGTCATTTGTCTTTTACACTCTATTAATTGCACATTAAATAAGAAAAATTAATTTAACAAGAGAGTCCTTAAACAGGACAATCTGCCCTAATGATCTAGCTTCTGACTTGAAATTAGGCGTGATTTTGCATATACTGAACAATTTACAATAGGTTACAAATCAAAGATCTATACCTCTTTGAAGCTTTGAGTATTTCCACATACTCTTCGTTAATAATACTAATAAGTTCCATGATGATTGATAAGGGTTTTAATTTACATAAAATTCTCTATAGGCCAACAAGTATTGTTTTTCAGCGAGTCTTTTTCCAAAAGCTAACTTAAAAGGTTCCTTCTTTTTGTTCTTACCGGTACTTTATTTTAAACGTGCTACTTGAAAGTACTAATTTTCCCACAAGAACACAACACTTCAACACATTGGTCTTTCGTGATCCACAGCCTGTCCCCTTGGACTTTACCCAAAGGAGTTGAGATTTGACATCATCTGACCGTAGCCTAAAGTATAGCATGTTGCCTAATCATACTCGCAAATTCGATCTACTCGGAAATAAAATTGTCATTTTGATATTTCTGTCGTAAAAGGACAGAAAATTATAACGCAGTGGCCTTGGCCTTGCGGCACGTGATATAAAACATTTGTTAATAAAATCACACTGGCCTCATCAAAATCAACTGAAATTTTGGAATTAATATTTTCTAGGGATATCTAATGAACCCTAAACAAAAATGAGTGTTAGCGACACAAGCACCTTTAATTGATTGAAGTGGCCCTGCATTGTCTGAAATGTACCTTACTGCACTTGTTTAACTATTGCAAGGGTCCTTTTTTTTTAAAGTAGGGTGTTTTTACATATTATAACGCATACCAGAGTATTAATTCACCCCTGAAATGAACAGCCAAAAATCTTTATTGTGATGTGCTATGACAATACAAAATGCGCCTTTCATATGCAATAGTAAATGGTTACTTCATGTCCTACGTAATTTACACTAATTATTATGATGTGAACCTCCAACAAAAATTATACCACATTAAATTGGGCTTTGTATTTCTTTTTAAAATTAATTTTCACTTGACAAAATACTCAAGTGCATAGGCTATTCAATAGCCAATCTATTATGTACACTTTATTGAGTTTCGATTCGTCATAGATTTCTGAGAATCATGCCTATAAGGCCCTCCCATTCTAATAATATAAACTTTATGACATTACAGTGTATTAATTGTAATGTTTAACTGCCCAAAACCACAAAAATATGGCAAATTTTAATGGGCAATGACTTACATATTGTTGTTATGGAAAAACCGGTTTATTTGCGTTTTCAACTTCCATAGGAACAGGACAAATAATTTTTGCTGGTATAATATTTTAAGTGGTCGAGATTTCAATCGGTAGACAGCTCAATGTGATCTGCATAAGGGAGTTTGCAATCTGTGTGTGAATCTTGTTACACCACACTTTAATGGAGAGTAATTAATAAACCTCTCATTCTCTTAATTGGGTTTGGGAGGGACGTGCCTCCAGCCTCTGGAAGTAGGACCCATAGCTATACCATTTTTTGCCAAAAAAAGGACCTATAGCTATACCAGGAGATGCAAATTAGGCCAAATTTAACCCAATTTGCCATTTTCATGCAAAAATTTTGACCCTTTTAAGCAATTCGAGACAATTTGGCTGCAGATTGGGAAATTGACTAATTTGCAACCAATTGTTAGAAAATGTGGTTCCGATTGAGAAAATGCGGCTAATTTTCCAATAACAAATTGCAAGAAAATTTTGAAAAAAAACGACCCATGCTATACCAAAATTGGCATGAAAACAGGGGGTCATTATATACCAACAGGCTGAAATGGGGACCGATGTCTGTGGCACGTCCCTCTATGGTCATTGTGTGATAACCCCCACACCTTCACTGTTAGTTTCACTTTCAATAACATTATTGTCAATGTTCTAAGACTAAATCTATAAAATTTGTGGTTGTAATCACTCTGCTTTGCAAATGGGTGATATATCATGAACTAAATTATTTGAAGTCCATCGGTCCAACCCTCTGTGGTGGCAATTTACCTGACAAGGACATCTCACGTGTTTTGTCAACTGTAAACATATGACTTGTGGTGTTAATAATAGCATTGTTAAAATGGTCAACTTAATACAAAATTACTAAAACTACATTCAATCTAATTCGACTAATATATTACAACCGATTTCATCCATCAACATTTCAAAATGGAGCTAATTTTACCCCACTTATAATACCAGGACTAGTTTAACACTTTTATCCCGTGTTGAAAATTTTGAAAAGCAAAAAACAATTTCACATTCAGTAATATGTGAGAAGCTAACAGGTTAGATGTACTCATGCAAGTTCCCAAAAAATAAACCAGTGGGTTCATTTAACCTTGCTTAAGTAGCAGAGGGTTGTTTTGAACTACATGTATCCCATAATAATTGCAATGTGCCTATAAATGTTATTGTACTAAACATTATGTCAGAATTTTGGGCTTGTGTAAAGAAGAGTTTAAGGGAGCAACAAACCTTTCCATATTAAATTTTTTTTAAGTACCATTGGTGTTTTGGGACAGGAATGGTGTGAAAGGTTCTCAGTTTTGGAATTTTAAAAATGGATTTTTGTGGATCAAATGACGGGATCAGCATGGGATTATTGAGGGGAAATGTATCAAACTGACGCATTGTGGGCTGGCGCTAAATATGCTTCTTTAGGTGGTAGCTGTGTGTTTAGGACACGTAAGATTGATGGTTGAAGTGAGAGAATTTGGGCCGGTTTCAAGTTAGCACAGTGCAAGGTTAAAGTTCAAGCACATTACTATATTATAGAGTGCTTTGAACCATTGGTGACATGCATTTGGGAATGAGACTTGCGTAAAATACGCACGACTTTAGGGAGCAATGGGAAGGGGTAAATACACATGGTACAAGGCACTGGAACTTTAGACACTGGGGAACGCATATTGGTGGAAAACAATAACAAACGACCCTTCAGGCAATAACATAACTCATTACCTAGCAAGCATGAAATTTACTGCCAAAATGGTTATCAGACTTGGCTGCAAATGCAATGCCTCTCTAGGCCAGCATGATAATGCATGGCTTTCAGCTTTTACACAGCATGCATCTACATTGTTGGAAAAACAGACAATTCCAGCATTATCTTGCATGCCAACACCAATTCATGCCAAAAACACCAAAAGGACGAACCAAATGACCCAAAACGAAACCATCTGCTCCGAATTTTCAAAATCCACAACATAACTTTTTCAAAGAAAGTGTCATTACTTGCATACTGCGAGTTTCAAAGAATTGGACAAGACATGAGAGACTTAGGTTTTGAGAGAACATTGGGTTTCCTATCTTATTTGCTACGTGATGCAATAGCCCTAGATTATATGGCTAAAAAACGTGGTTTGTGCCTGATAAACAAGTCTATCAAATTGGTGTGCAATATGACTCGTTGTTAGTACCACAGTATGTGCGGCTAAGTCAGCCTAATCAAGTGTACCCTGGTTTTGCTGGTTCAGTGCTGCATGCGAAAAACACATTGAGAATAAAGATTTTTTTAGAATAAAGTATTTGTTTTTAGCCTCTTGCCATGCATCTATTGTGTCATATCACACAGGTACAACACAATGCGCTTCATTGTTCTTATGGCAAGCACGCTTGCTGTCGCACATGTCGCTATATCATGATGGATACACAGCAAAGGCTAAAAACATACCTTTGCTATCCAGTGTTATCCCTGGCTGAAAGCAGAGCGGGTATACTGCGAGGGTAAGATGTCCTAACATAAATATGGCATATGTATGGGGGTTCCAGTTTGGTTAGCTTTTTTAAACCAAGGTTGGGTTTCATTTTTAGGTCTCCTTCGAAAAGTGAGTCGATTGAAACCAGACGTAGGGTTAAGGTTTGGCACAAAGGGGCTCCTCATATGTGAATAATGTCAAAAGTAATGGACCAGGCAAAGGTCATCTGAGGGTCAAGTTCCATACTGCATCTTGCCAGGGGGATGACGCAAGTTACTTGCTACAGTATTTTTAACACCATTAAATAATATCATTAAATTATTTTATTGATTTTTTAGTTTTTTTGTTTTTTTTAATTTGGTTAAAAATAACCCCGTGGCTTTTTTTAAATCGATCAGTCCGTTGCTATACACCTTTGATTGGGTCTAACTGCAGTTTTGTATCATAACGGCTAGGGCAGGAACCAATGAAGTTGCAAAAACTGCTTCAATTATTTAAGAATGCCTTTATTTTGTCCTGAGGATAGGGACAACTGCAAGATACCACTACAGGAAGATGGGGTTTTGTGAAAAGGTGCAGGTATTTATGCGTGTAATAGGGCGTACACAATTCTATTTCCTAATGACCCCATTGGATCACACCAATCAAACTACTGTAGTCCTAAAAGTACCA
>JAMKCH010031964.1:0-16420 GCA_023653785.1 Ophioderma brevispina | reverse complement strand
CAGGTGTGTATGGAATGTTTAGAATTTTAGCGGATTATATAGCGTTTCTCCCAAAATTTCACTGTATTTTAAGTTTTTAAAAAGCGGACGATCGTCCGATTCCGCGCTGATATAGGACAACCTGTACTTTTTACGGTGAACTGTGTGTGAGGGGCGCCCAGCAAGAACTCTTCAGCACTCCTAGTCCCGCGCGTTCTTTATACTGTGGTTGCTCTACGGCTATACGATGCAGTGATCAAATCATACTGGGTCATTGGTAAAAGTAAGGTACGTTATGTGAATCTACTTGTATGAGGGCAGGTGCGCTATTTGAATCCTGATATGGTAACAATAGGTTTTCGCGCTGTCCATGCAGGTAATATGGGGCCCTCTCATTACTTTCATAGGTTACCTAACTAATACGGACTAAACAAGGTCACTCATAGATAGTCCAACGCGGTTTTTAATAGTTGAAGCATGTGGATGAATATTTTGAAATGAACCACTGTGTAATAACGTCGCCTAATTACACTTCCTTTAGGTCTACATAAATTCCGGGAATTCGTTGTCCGTTAGTACCTTTAGGAACAGTGTAGAAGACCCAACAGCTAATGAACAAACATGTAAAGTGCTCATTAGGAATTTATAATTAGTCCACCTTACTCTGTTTAACATCTTTAATTTCTTAATTCAATTCATATTTTAAACACTTGCATCATAATTTAACCTGTTTTAACATTTAAAAATAGCGTTTCGCGTGACCACAGATAAATCATTTAATTCCTAATATCGTTTTTACAGTGAAATGATTTGAATGTTTATTAATCATGTATTAAATAGTACAAAATTCAATTAAGAAAAGTACAGTCAAAACAAATTAATTTTGTACTTGGCCTTTTTCCTTTCAAGTCAGGTTCTATTGTTAGGCAGCAACGCGAGTCTTGATGGATTAAAATCTTCTTCCCTCTTTACCTAATGGATATGATCCACAACTTTTCCCCAGCTCCTATTCACGCGAATCGAGTAGCAATGTAACCGAAACGTTTATGCAGCGGTAATTGCTCGAGTAGAGCCATCATATTATAGTCCCTCAATGCCACAGGCTTACAATCATTGAAATTCCCCCGCGAAAATCAATTGAAGACCTTCAAGGCTTAACGTGGAATGACTTATTTTGCTAATAATCTGGCCAGCTGAACGGCGACGTGGGACAGGTGGGACTTAAATTCGCTCTACTCTTCAATTGGAAAATCTTTCGTCCCGAAGTAAGGAGGCCCACTCGTTATTTGCCTGAACTATAATACTGCAGATACGCGCATTCAAGTCATGCAAACCTATTAGACATGTTAGATACTCAAAGTAATTTACTTGTTTTGACATCATATGGACACTATAGACATGACTCAGCAGTGCCCGCGAGATGGCCAAACGTCATAGGCCGGAGATATTGGTAAACATGGATGTGCCCATCGGTTCCCGATTTCATTTTTGTCTTCTATTAAGGCTAGTGTTTAAGTTTTTTTTATCTCATCATGTTGATAATCGATTCAACATAGTTATCACATAAACTAAAATTTAGTTGTTATGTCCCTTTAATGACATCAGATGAGTTAAAGTTATATTAATGCCAAAAGTATGGTTCAAATTCTCCCAACTTCTTTTGATCGCTTTTTATTTTTTCGGCACGTTTCGGCGATTTTGGGTGATTTTTCGCGCGTCTGCCCTCAATTGGGCTGATTATTTTGGCAAACCCTGAGGTTATCACGCGCCGGCTGAGTATTAAGCATACAGAGTGGTCCAAAAAAGTTTACACTTTTTCATTGCAATTTCTCAAAAGTGGGTAGACGTATCAAAATAGTTGAGGGTCTTTTAACTAACTGCAATATCTTGTTAGAACCGGGTGAAAACGGCGTTTCAACAAGCTGAATGACAAACTGCGCCATCAGAGAAAAAAGTCAAAACCACTTTGCACACACGGTAAGTCTGTGGCACTCTGTTGGCGTCACGAATTATACTCCTAATGATACCACACATGAACAACCCCCGCATGGGACTCGTAGTTTAAAATTATAACCACAAAGGTAAGAATTAGGCATCTCAATTGTGTTCCCAGTTTCTCTTATAAAATAAAAAGCTGCATATTTCTTTTGTTATGATCTCGTCCCAAACCATACAAACATTGAAAATGGTAAAGCAAGTCTTGAATCAGTATAATGTTGCATGTTTTCTTGTCAATTGTGACCAGAAAACATGCAATCTAGTCTTTTTTTCATTTTAAAAGTCCCCCGAGTTGCACATCATACTCTATATATGTAAATGGTCATTTCAGTTTCAGTTTATTTCAGTTTATTCATTTCAATGGTACAACACTCCCCAAAAACCTCAAGGGTGGGCAGTAGTTTTTGTTACATCGTCGGCCTACAGTCCACGCAATTGTATTGATTACTGTAACCATCATGATTGCTCCATAGACTAACGCGTGTGCAGAGTGGGTTTTGACCATTTCCTTTACACGGCCGCCCATATTTTTTTACATTGAGTTTTGTTTTCAAAGCCGTTTTTTCATTCAGGTTCTGACCAGATATTGAGTTACTAAATATCTTCAAAGTAATTGTACATTTCCACCCACTTTGAGAAATTTGCAGACATTAAAAGTGTAAACCGTTTTTTCGACCACTCTGTATTTTATAATTATTGAATATGGTACCTATAGTGAAAGTGTTCAGATTGTTTGAAAATTTTTGGGCTGCTCGAATGTTAAAGAAGGGTCGAATGGCAACCACCTGAGCGATACTTTAGTGGAATAAAGAAACCTGGTGCCTAGTAAAATCGGCCCCACCTGCAGGCCTGTAGGAAAATTAGTCAAAAGTAAAAAAAAAAAAAAAATGGAAAGCTGCTGCGTACCGTATGGAATTTTCACAAAAGTATCAATATTTTGGTTTTAATAGAAAAACATATGAGGGTGGTAAGGTCACTGGCCGGTATTCCAGTGAAACCTTTACGTTGTGAAAAGCAGATATAGTCCGCCGGGAGAGCCACGTCCGGTTTCAACTGACGACAACGGAATAAAGCGTGTGAAACTAATGAAGAGTCAACTGAATCGAGTGCCCTATGCGTTAAGTGTAGCCGGACTATGATTACGGCGGACAATGGTTACTTCTACAACGGCGACAATCGGGTGTGGTGTGAATAGATTTTCTGATTCATAAGCACGTATTGATTTTGTTTACTGATAAATTGATTTACTATTTGTGCTTTTTTAAGACTCTCTGAAAAATTGTTATAGTGTATTTTTTTTGTTGTTTTAATTGTTTTGTAATTTATCGGAACCCATGTCATCTTAAAAAGTTACTTGTGTTGTGGTTCCAAATACTACAAGGAAGAAAAACCATAGAAAAATTGTGTACACATTGTACGCGTTACACACACAAGAAATGCACCCAACTAAATCGCAAACACAATTGCAAATGAAAAAAAAACGTTAGTGAATGGACATGTCCAAACTGTTGCCCGAATATCCGTCAGATAACTACAATAATAGAAAAGGAATGGCATGATTACCAATGATACTAATGATCCTGACTTTTAGATTATGAATAAGAAGTCGTGTGTCAATATATAGATCTTGATTTAGAAAAATAGACCGTATATATGATATTTAACCCATTACGATTCAAAAAAAATAATGATAAAGATGACCCAAATGATTTATCAATACGGAAAGGAAACTATTCCCATCTAGATGTAGATATGTAACACCTCATCAAGAAGTAAAGTGCAACATATGTTACAAAAACCAAACTTTTCTATGTTAAATGCTCACATTTTCTTGGGAAATGTGAAAATAAAGAAATTTTGAAAAACTTAAGGAATGTTTGAAAACTTTGGATATGGAATTTACAATCATTGGGGCTTTCCGAAACCCATTTTTTTAAAAGAAGCGCCCAACGATCTATTACAGCGTACCGGGATATAATATTGAACACACTAAAGACACACAAAGAGAAAAAGGAGGGGTTTGTCTTTACATCTCAAATTCGGGGTGAAGTATACAATTAAGGTAGACTTGTGTCGTGCCCAAAAAATTCGAGTTTGGAATCGTTTGTTTTATTCTTATTAATTAAAAAAAAAAAAAAACGCAAAAAATGTAAAGTGCGAATATATATCGATCAAATACAGCAATGATAGCGTATTACAGATATTACTCCATATTGACCAGATTTCTCGTGAAACAAAGTGTGTTACTTAATGGGCGATTACAATATTTGATTTGTAAAAGATGTACAAATAGAACGACACAGGATTACTGAATCTCGTTTATTCTTATTCCTTCATGCCCACTATCAAAGGCATACACGAATAACCGAGCATTAGTGCCACAATTATTGATAATATACCCATAAATGATCAGAATCTTTCCAACTCTGAATTATTGTAACAAATATTAGTGACCCATTGCCAAAAAGTCTTGATAACGAATAGCGCGATTCAAAATACAAGTAATCAAAACCCCCGATAGTATTTCAGACGGAATATCTGATGTAAAACAACGCTTTAACAAAAATTATCGGCTATAAACTGGCGATGAAGAACTGGATAATCAAGATGCAAATGATTGAGTTAACAAATTCACAAATATATTTAATGAAGTCTATAAGAACTGCACACCTAGTAAGAAAAATGTAAAAATAGTAGTAGAAAGACGCCAAGATTCCCTTGGATAACCAAAGGATTGTTAAAGCGGATAAATGTGAAGATGAAGAAACAAGATTATACAAAAATACTGGCAAAAGCCAGGTGTGAAAAGGCAAACTACATTTAAAGGATAGGAACAAGTTAATAGTCTAATACGTTGTCAAAAAGAAATACTATGAAAACAGGTTTGAAGCGACAAAAAACAATATGGAAAAACTTGGCAAACAATAACAGTATCAATTCGGTCGAAAACAAAAAAAGAAATAATCAAACTAAATTCAAAAATGAACAGGTGAATTAAACGATATGGATCCACAAATTTATAGCCAACGAGAGTTTTTAATATTTTTTTGTAACATTGGACCAAAACTGGCATCAAGTATCCAAAAAGAGAAAACAAGGCATACTGTGATTATTTGACAAGGACCACTTAGTAGTAATATTACTGAAACCGCTAGCAGGGAAGAAGAAATTTAAAAAAATGTAGGTATGTAAATGCAACCAAAACCAAAAAGTGCTGGACATGATAATATTGGGAAACATATTGTAAGAAAAGTTGTTTTGAATTATCATTATGGAAAGGTATGTTCCAACTGATTTAAAATAGCAAAGGTTCTATCCAATTTTCAAAAAAGAAAATCCTGAGATCTTTTCAAATTATCGTCCTGGGAGCGGTTTAACGTGTTTCGAAAATTCTTGAGAGACTTGTCTGAATAGATGTACAAGTAAAAATTCTCAATGAAAGCAATTTGGGCTTATTTAGATCAAAAACACATTCACCTATATGGCTATATGATTAATTGACAAAATATCTGATTCTGTTGAAAATAATCGAAAAACGACAATAGGTTATAGTCTTGGACTTGTCAAAAGCATTCTGACACAATTGATCATAATATTTATTTACACAAATGGAAATTCTATGGTTCAGAGGGTTGGTTGGGGCGCACTTGAATGGTTCAAAAGTTACTTAAAAATAGATAACAATATGTCTTTATTTTAATTCTTGCAAGATTGATATAAAAGAAATCATCTGTGGTTTGTCCCAAAGGTATCCATATTAGGTCCCTATTGTTTTTATAGTATGTTAACGAATCTGTAAATGTATCGTAATTTCTGAAAGTTGTCTTTTTTTTAAATATATTTATATCTATCACATATTCCAACAAAAATATTGTTGTGAACAGTTTTTGATCTCATCATAACGAACTGATAGAAGTCAGTACTTGGTTCAAAGCAAACAAGTTCTGTTAATGCTAGCAAGACGAATTTTATGAATTTTTTTGATGGGTACGCCATCAAAAACATCTTGTATTGCTAAGATATTTCGCACAAGAAATTATGGTAGGACCGTACAAAAACTAGAACAAGTCAACGAAACCAAAGTTTCTTGGGATAACCATGATGAGAATTTACATGGAAAAGAAATATCGGCTTTTTGTGATCAATAAACTACAAATATTTGTTCCGGATCGAATACTTACTCACTCTATACTTACCTTAATACTTCCATGGTATATTAATTATGGTATTCTTGCCTGGGGTAATTGCAGACCAAAATATTCCACACCTTGAGAAGGTGTTTCAAATTACAAAAACTAATAATACGATTATTACAAATAGTGATTATCGAAGTAGTCATTCGGCTCCGTAATTTTTAAAAAAAAAAATATAAGTTCTCAATGTCTACGATACTTTACATTTAGAACTATTACTTTCATGTATTGAATTTTTACTGCCCAAACTGCCAGAGGGCATTACTTCATATTTTAAAAGACAGAGCAAAGGTCATAACTATTCTACAGGAAATACGAATATGACAACGTAACTAACAGAAAAACACATTTTCTCTTAAGTCAATTAGAAAATTCAGGGCCCCCCCCCCGACCAAATGGAATTCAATAAGTAGAAATGACAATTTTGGACAATCCTATTAAACATTTCAGGGTCAGCAGGTTAAATAAAAGGAAATATTATGATAGGATTATGTTTAAATATTGTGCTTACTTGTGGGTGTGATAATACCTTTGCAGGACTAGTTAACTATCTAAGTTGCTATGTAATTTATGTGGTATTTATTTATTACAGGAGTGTGTACATATGTCTGTATGCGAAGTTTGCGTGCTTGCGCGCGTGTGTTTGCGGGTGCATTGTTGTGGGGTATGAGTGTTGTAACGTTCATTTGGTGATTTTTTTTGTCAAAGTATATTGAAATGAAGAGGGTTTTTTATGTTGTAATTAATTCAGGGTGGTGACCCAATTCGTGCCTTTTTGGTCATCTCCTCATTCAAATGTATTCATGAGTGTATATTTATGTGTATATTTTTATATGAATGGAAATAAAGAAGATAACAAATTAAGTACATTCTATAAAGATACTTTATCCAAAAAAGCCTTATGTTTGAGTAATGACTTCGCAAAGTCGAGTTCGTACATTTTCCATTACCAATTATGTGTGCTGTGCAGCGTGCATTTTCAACACTCACGTTTCTACGGAGGATGTCCGTCAACGTGTTGTAATGCAAAGATGATCGGAAAACACCCTTTAAATTTTGTACGTACCAATTTGTTTTAATTAAAAGTGGGGCCCATTTTTCCCTAGGAGCTTTTGATTCCCAAGGTCATAAAATAGGGGGTTTTTCCTGCCCAGCGACAATATACTTCCTGTAAGGTAGCGTCGGTCGAGGGAAAATAGACCCCACGCTTTCCTATTCCCCAACATAACTCAAATTAATTTGAGGGAGTTCCAACAACTTGGTTAATTTAATAATGGACTAACTGCTAAGTTTTCTAAAAGTTTTTGAAAGTTAGAAAAACGGACTTTAATTTCAAATACCTGTTATGTGAAAAAATTAGATCAAAATGTTAGAATACAGCAACTCTTTGATGTATTTTGGGCGACAACAAAATGTCTTCCAATAAAATAAAATTTTGATTGTATCTCGAGCGGCAGACGCAGCAAGGAAGCTCTTCTTGAAAAGGAAGGGTAAAAGAATGGTGTTTTCTAATATTAAACTTAAATGTTAATAGTCAATATACAAATATCAAACATTGGTGTAAGTTAGCTTGCATTCAATATCAAAACTCTATTTTTTTAGAATGTTCCATGAAGGTTTCGTGATTATGTAAATCCTATAGCGACCTCAAATTTTAATTTCTGGCACGCTCGATGAGAGTCTATATGCAATCCGCTGATAAACGTTGACCAAACGAACTGAAAGGTGTTTGTTATAGGTCGTGAGCCCATAACCGAAACGCTGCACATGCCCGAGATATTGGAACCACTATTTTGGAAATCTTTTAAACCATTAGCTATAGAAAATCAGTGTTGTCTGCAAAAATCCCCATACTGGGTTAAAGAGTGAGGGCGCCTTTCGATATGAAGGCCTATATTCATTAATGCCCTTTATACCTTATCTTCCATTTGTTACCACCAAAATTTATGCAATAAGTGAAACTTAGTCGCTACCAAAGCACGCCAAGGAATAATTGAAACATTTTTGTCTGTTTTAAAACTGCCTCTAGATGGCGTCATATTTCAAAATGGCCAACAAAAAACTATGAAACGCCGTCTATTTACAATCTAATGACTCTTTTAGGACAAAAATACTGGTGTCGGCTAATTTTAATTTGTCATGCTACCTATGGATTAGTTTGAAGCAGAGTAAAACCTGTAGCAGAGTAAACTGATGTATTTAACCCGTCAAGTGTGCATATAGAGGGCGCTTTTTGTAAAAATGGTCTGAGACTTTACTTTACCCCCCCCCCACTAGACCACAATACGGCCTCTTTGGTTAATTTTTGATGTCTTTATGACAAACAGTTGTGTGGATTAAAGTCTAAACATAATGAAACAGTTCACAATCCAATCGAATATCGCAAAATTAATATTAATATCATATAACAAAACGTATCAGTTTCAGTGCAGGCTATATTAGCGCCAATTGGAAAACACAATGATTGACACGGATAGTGCCGTATTTAGATTTATTAACCCTGAAAACAGGTATAGACACATAGCATGAAGATAGTAAGACATGGGACATGTCCTTCTATGCTGACTGTTTTGTTGTCTTACCATCGGGGTGCCGATATCCGGTCCATTGTAATATCTTAGCTGATGGTTTGCTGAAGTCTATACTATTGCCTTGGTCTTGATATTTGGAGGAAAAGAAATGTAGGGGACCAATTTGATTCATTTTTCAGAAATGGTGCCGTTTTATGTGCGGGAACAGACAGTTATGTGATTGTATAATTATGATGAGATTCACCCACTTGGTTTCCCTTAGCCCCCCTCCCCCCCCCCCCCCGCAGGGGACAACAATTTGTTCTACAGTTTTTGGTTTATTTGGTCTACGCCCCATAGTCTAATGTAAGCTTTATTAAACCGAGAGATCGGGCATTGAAAATACAATTGCGGCCATTTGAAAAATGGCAACTACGGACGCTATAGGTCACATCCTGTTGGGTTACCGTTTTGAAATACTCAGGTAGTGTCCATATTAAGCGTGTGCAAGGTCATATTTTCTCATCAAAAGTGCACGTTTCTTGCTAATCTCCGGACTCTGTTAAAACAGTCTCGGGGATGCTCTGTGTTTATTACTGAGATGCCCACTCACTAATAATTACAGTTATTGCATTGTTTTTTTTTAATTAATCAAAATTTTTGGTTTTTGGGTGTTTGGTTTTGATTAATTAGTTGTTCAGCCAACAATATAATCGATTGACCTATTTACTCTAGTCAAAAGCTACGAATTAGGACCAAAGGCGCGGATAGTGGTTTAGCGTGCAAGAGAAACTCGGTAACGATGCAGAAAATGAGGGGTTAATTGGAAAAGAGCGCTTACATGCCAATTTCCCCTGAAGAAGGGACAAGAAAACCTTGAGGAACAGGCACATGTAAGTTTGTTGGTGGGTTTTTGTTTTGCTTGGGTTTTTTTTTAAGTGTTTTAATTTTTTATTTAATTTTGATTTTTATTGTTGGATGAAAATGACAAAGATATAGGTGAGTTTAACTTTTGTTCAACAAAAAGAATAGATTCCTACCTCGGAAATTTCAGATGGAACTTCGTCAACGAGTGATTGACTGTATCGGGTCGCGATCCTTTTTGACCTTTGCCTGATAACAGACTAATAGGGACTACTGGAAGTTTGAACCGCCCCCGTTTTTTTTCATTTTGAGCAGATGGTTTATGTTTTCATCAACGTTCATCAACAGCATTAATAATCACTGCTCTTCAATGTCACTTAAACTGAAACCCACCAAATGTGATCTCTCTCTCTATCGGCTGGCTCTCTAATTTCTGTTCTGTTCGATATTGATGGTGACCAGGTCCCCACTGTGGAAAACGAATTTCACAAATTCCTTGTGTCCTTGAATCACCTTTCGTAACCAATCTTCCGATATTTTTCCTACTTGTGTAAAATTACTTCGCCCTGGAAAACATCGATTCTTCGTTATTCGTTTCCGAATATAACATTCAGGTCTATACAAGGTATAATTTTTTACCTTCTCTTCGTTACCATTTAACAGTCCAATGAGCATGCTTTCTCATCTTAGGCGCTGGACGCTATGTTCAATCGGTACCTTAAAAAATGGTTTGGTATTCCAAACCAGTACCTTGCTTTATTGTTTATGCCCAATGGTCTCAATATCCGTTCCATCTCCGACCTCTATCTCGATAGTCATGCAATGACTCATTATCCATCAAAATAAAAGCGATGAGCAGGTCAATCACTGCATTGATTTCCCGCTTAAATAGAGACGGAGGTGGACCCGGAAGAAATCAGTGACTGTTGAATGCGAAAATATTTTTGAATAGTGTTAGTTAATGCTTCATCTATTTTAATATCAAAATCCGCCGCCAAGCAAATGTTTACCAATTTTTTTTTTTGTTTTTGTTTGTTTTACCATTCCGAGTGTTTTGGCATACTCATGTTCGTTCCCTTCCTTACCCTCTGGAGGACGCTTTATCTTTAATCTTCCTTCGAGAGTCTGTAAATTCCTGGTTAACTCCCTTGGTGACTCTCTAATACAAGAGTCAACTTGCTAGGGGGAAATCTATCTCAAACAAATGCTTGCACTGTAATAACAAGGAAACTCTCAATCATGTCTTAACAACTGCAAAGTTTTTTTTCTCGATCAAGGCCGGTAATACCTTTATCGGCATAACAGCATTTGAAATATTTAATCACTATCGCTAGAGCTGGTCTCGCAAAATCAAATGCTGTTATCATATCTTCATGACTTCCAGACGAAGCAGCTTTGCCAGGGGCACTTACCATTCCAACTGAATTTCGCCTTCGAACCTCATCCCCGATCTAGTTTTTTGTTCTGGAATGAAACCTTAAAACGTTTATCTTGAGTTGTCGGTCCCCTTTGAGCATGGTATTGACAGGCCACCAATCAAACACAATAAGATATGCTCCGCTGGTTTCGGATATTCAGAACAACAATTTTGATGTTACTTTATCCGCTTTCGAAGTTGGTTAGGGCTTCATTTCTCATGACCTGAATCTCACGGCTTAAGTCCCTTCCTTTCCACATTAATTCTCCTGTTTCCTTCAGATTCAGAAATGTTTTCCAATTTGTCCATAATTGCTTCCTTTGTTAGCTACCATGCCAAAGGGGAACGGTCATGGGAGCAGTGCATCTTCTTAAGATATACTCTTTGATTTATTATTTAAAAAAAAAAAAAAAAAAAAACTTTTGTGGGAGATTTTATTCTAAGAGTGAATGTATTTGTCTTTGTAATTGTAATATGTCTTTTGTAATATTTTGCCCTGCATGACCCTTTTGTATACGGTCCTCGTCCTGGGCAAATGTATTCCTTTATTGTTGAATGCCTTTTTAGTGTGGTTGACTAATAAGTGATTGATTTACTTCTTTCCTTTACCTACTTTTCGAACCTTCCAAAGTCTGAGTCTGGTATCATGTCAAGGTAAAAAAAAAATAGGGGTTCTGGCGACGAGGCCTATCTCATCGGCCGTGGCCCTTTAAACATACTGATTTATTAGCATATTTTACCTAATCAACTTAAAAAAACACGAAAATTGTATCTGTTGTGTTATATAAATATACAATCGTAGTGCGCCTAACTTGCTCGGATTATACCATCAGATGTTGTGAAGTTTGACAACATTACAGCCTAACACGTGCTAAGACACTGAGTTATTTTGTGGAACTCTGAAATCACTTGATGAAGACGATGAACCTGAGTTCCAGGGAGCAGGAGAATCCGGATGATGTGTCTAATTCTGGAGTGAAAAAGAATAAGAGAACGTATACACATGTACAACTAAAATGGGACTTACATTAGTAGATGGTTGGGGAAAAGTGGATTCGTGAAAAAAAAAATATATAAACTTCAAATAACCTTTCAAGGATAAGCCAGCGATAATGCGAGATAATTAAAAATGTGGAAATGCATTTTTTGCCTCTAAAGCAAAGATAAGTATGTAAAAATCCATAAATCTACTTTAATGCAGGAAGAAAAACACCAAAATAGCGAAAAAAAGTATTTGAGGAAACTTTGTCATACGCTCATGCAAATAGCAGGCAGCGATGGCGTCTCAAAATCTACAGAAAACAGCCGATTGTGATTGACACCAGTACAGAATAAAACAAAGAGAATAATGTATATGCTTGAGGTCGAAACTGTACAGGGCATGGTGAACAATATTTGCTTTTTATAAATCGGTGATATTCACAGGGGAAAGGTGTTTTTGATCTCAAGTCGGAATTTTGATTAGCACGTATAAGAATTACTGAATTAGATAAAAGACTGCATTTTCTTTAATACACGGATTTCAAGCCAACCACTTGCAAATTATGTAGCTACATCCATGTCAGTAAAAAGACCAAAATGGCGGAATTGGTATGATTTTATTTCGATGTTTCGGATCAGCATATCGATGCTTATCCTTATAGGGACGAATGCCACAAGTTGTGGACCGTTGATGAGTTGTTCTGTGCGTGAATCAAAATAAGTATTCCACCAAACTATCTGAATTTTTTAGAAAAATGACCAGGTAGGGTAGTTTTTAATATTGTGTATATAATTCCACGTACAGTTAAAGACATTGGATTGTACCCAACTGTACCAAGAAGGAGAACCCAAAAAGAATTCATTAACGTTCTTGTAATGTGCAGTTTTGATTCAATACTGGTGTTTAGTCTTGTGCTACAATAAGATTATTTATTAATACTCATCTTTTATTATCAGGTTTCCTTGGAGGACCTGCTATGGTATATCCTGGTAAACCAGTGCTACCTGTCCCAGGGCCGAGTTGGCGGCGCCTAAACCGTCACCCCATTAGGTTTCTACGGAAATCTTATCAGTGGTAGCTGGTTACCCTGGTAAATGAAAAGAAGATCTACTTACAAGGGCATTAGCTCTGGAGAGCTAATGAGGCCAGCCAGCACATGCTGCCTTGCATGGTGTATGGTTTTCCCAAAGGCTAGGCCACTGTGCCGCAAACTATGGATTGGCGTCAGAAAGGGCATCCGTTCATTATCGTTTGCTCCAACAAATCCTCACACAACTCACACCATTTACCAAAGAGGTTCTATACAGATAGAGAGGCAAAACGTTACTTCATCTTTAGAATTCATCGTCTCGCATGTTTTGCCGACCACAAAGAAAACATATAGTACCGCAACAATAGAAAGCAATGGCTGCCTCCGCTTTCTTCCACATACTGTGGGTGCCGCTTTGCAGATACCTATCGGTAGTGATACAATTGATGTGTTAGAGGTGCCAGGGGTCATAATAGTTGCACCTGAATCATTGTGCTCAGATACTCTTTTTTCTCATAATGCATTCGCGCTTAGGTGAAAGATGTATTCATTGAGCCGGTTTATTTAAATCAGACGACTGACGTTCATTTCATCCTTGTGTGGCCTTGGGTAGGACAAAATTTACCACCCAATAGCACCCAACATCCACAACTGATATTGTGCCGGATTGTTTGTATCGAATAACTAGTCAGCTAACTAGACAATTTAGTTAGGAATATTTTTGTGCGTAATCGTTACGAAGGCAGTATTTGGCGCATCTCCATGTAAACCCGCAATGTACAAAAAAATCCAAATCCACGCTATCTGACAGAGTTTCCCACCCTCAGCCTACGGCGGTCAGGAAAGTAAAGTAAGTCTGTGTCACAGACTGCAAACGATATTAATCTAAATTATTACTGCTCTTGCGCGCGAGATTAACGTTATCAGTCCCGTCATAGACGAATGCATGCAAATGAAACTAAATCTCAAATTCTCCGGAATACGAAGGGCTTCTAATCGAGATTTTTGGCATCAGAGGGTCCGTAAACCGAAGACGCTAGGGGCCGACCAGGTAACTCGTCAATCAAGAAGATTATGGTATTGTGTTCGCATTTATTACAAAAATCGATCTTCTGCCAGCTTGAGTTTCGTGGCGTGCAGGTATAAGGCGCTCGTCTTGTGACAAAGTCCTGGGTTTTCAATTCCCACTTCGGACGCAAAATTTTATCTATTATTATTATATATTACTATTAGGCTGCAATGAAACTTCAAGTGCTAAACTAACTGCGTATTTGCACGTAAAGTATAGGGTTACCTGGTCGGTCCCTAGCCGCTTGTTTCGGTTCTATGTTTTGTTTTGAATATGTTCGTAATTGGGTCTGTAACCTATAAACTAGCGAGAAAATTGAACGTCTTTATCGGTTACTTCGGTGCTCGCAAAACTGAAACTTGAACACTGGAATCCGCAATCCGCCTACGGTCCGCATCCCTTTTCACCCAATGCCTTTCTGTATTATTTTCGTCTTGAGAATTTTTCAAACGCGGTTTCAATTTACGCTTTCAATTTTAGAAACAGGATAATACGTACTTACCACCGACCTGCGTACATACCAACTGGCGAGTGCCAAATTGTGTAAAAACGTTTTTCTAAGGAGTGTGAACTGCGCACTATGATGAGATCGCGATTTATTCCGTATTGAAATACGTGTTTACCACAATTTGGCACTCGAGACCCCTTACGCCTCAGCCGATAAGATGTGGGTGCTAACCCCTGGGCAGTGAAGATTTGCCAAGTTTGCCAGATTCAATCAACAATGGCGGCGCTGTGTGTCCCAGACGATGCGTAATGGTGTGAGCAGTATTTGCTGAGTGTGAGGTGAATCCGGCCACCCCCGTTAGCGTGGACCCAAAAAAACCGGATTTAAAACTTTGGTCTAACTACTAACTAACTTACTTGGCAAAATAAGGGGTTCGCCAAAAAAGTTCCCCCCGAACCCCTGAATGCCGAGACTTCCCTTAGAACTGGGATGTTTGATTTTTTTAGAAAGTTTAAAGAGAGAAAACATTTGGCTCTGCCCAAAAACCTTTGCTTTTCAAAAAACCACAACCTTGGCCATCAACACCCACTACCCCTTTTTCCAAAAAAAAAATGATGGTGTCGAAAAAAGTGGCACTTTACCGTATTCAAGGTGCAAAGTGAAGAAGAAATTATCATTAACAACAGCGATTTCATTTCCTTCTTTTATCCCTGCGGTCTGAAGAAAACAATCGTAAAACATGAACTCAACACAAGTCGAAATGTTGAAAGCAGATTGAACTCAAGGAGAAACGCTACACTGGCCAAACTTGGTAGAACTATCCAGCGCGTATGGAACCGCATTCATCAACAGGAACATCGCATATTGTTAACAGCAATTGGGGTGGGGGCCAAAAACGGCTACAATGATGTCACCAGTGCAGATGGATGGAACAAAACAAGTCAAATATTTATGCATACAAACAAACAAATATGGGATAGGTTTGTGTAAGGAACACCAAGTGACGCAGATGGCAACTAAAGGAGAACCCTACACTGGCTCCACGCGGTGGAATAAATAAATAAACCAGAGTTTCGAACTAGAGATAAGCCTAGATGCCATGTTGCGTCTGGCCAGATAAGGGGGACAGCTGTCCTTTGTAGATGTTGTGACGCATCCCCCGTGGCGCATGGGGGCAGGATGGGTACAGTAGACATGTCCCATCCTAAATGCATGATAGCTCATCAAAAGAAATTCCAAATTAACTTCCAAGGGCCCTTGGGGTTGTTTGTTGAAGGCATGCTGAATGGATTTCAATGTACTATGGTACATTCTTGACCTGTTTTGATGTTGCACATAATTTTGTGTGAGTCTCCTGTGCTTGGATATGATTGTTGTTGATGAAGGAATTCTGGGGTGAGTGAGGATGCATTACCCATACTACCCATACGGGGAATGCGTCCTCTCACCTACTGATTTTTCGGATGTTTGTTCATTACACATCATAATATTGCTTAGTGTATCGCGGGGGTGTATCGCCAGCTTTAACCACCTCTTTGGTACGCGATACGGTGTTCACAATACTTTTCATCTTGTTGTACGAGGTAGACCATTAATTTAATTGATACGGTCCGATCCAGCCTATAACGCGTATTGTTTCGCTGAAAAAAATGAATAAAATCTAATTATAGTACTTTGAATACCATTAGTGGCTAAATTATTAATTATATGGAGATGACAGGAAGGGAAAAAATCATACGCCCCGCGTGGGATTCGAACTTGGGATGCATGGTTTTACAAGGCGCGAACTTATCCACTCCCACTAGCGGGCTTCGGTTTTTTTAAATGGGAAAATATAATATTTAAACCTTACCTAATAAAAAAACGTCAAAATCATTCTAATTTCCACTTTTGCGTAGCGAAAAATGATTCGATTGGAAAATCTAACAAG
>JAMKCH010031963.1:0-17454 GCA_023653785.1 Ophioderma brevispina | reverse complement strand
TGGTCCCAGATGAAAGATAATGCATTTTTACACCCAAATAACTTTAAAAGCAAAGGAGCTATCACATTTTTTATGCCCGATTTGAATTCTACACCAAAATAATTCCCCAGATAGTGATTTTCAAAGTTGGGGAGGGTTCCATTACAAGTTTATGATCCTCGCAAAATTGTCTTTTGCATCACACAGCATTTTTTATGGTGACCCCTCTAAATTTCTGAATGCTCCTACGGGAAAACAAAGGCGGTATGAAGCCCAAAATTTCAGGATTTTCATTTCTCATCAATATCTATCATCACACCAAAAAAGAAAAAAAATCCATGACATGCTACGGTGCACATCTCGAGTGTTGACATGGAATAGCCCAGTAATTTCGGCATGTGAACACCAACAATTTGACAGTTTTGACAGAATCGCTACTCCCACTGGATACCTTTACTTCAGCTTTAAATAAATAACAACACTTTTTTGAAGAGTGCCCCAATTTTCCAGATATTTTGAGATTTTTGCACAGCCATATTGGTAATTAACTAGTAAACAATACCTGTGAGTGGTAGAGCTCAAAACTCTCTATGTGTCGCAAAAGAAGGTATTTGTAATTAGAATAATTAAGGACAGTGTCAACCTTGAGTTTCTGAGTATCTATTTTGGTTTATAACTTTTCAAATATTCGATTATTGTATGTAAAAGTATACATTTCTAGAAAGAAAATTGGACGATGAACCCGATGGTGGCATCAGATTAATGTAAAACTTTCCATATTTTGAGAAAAATACTAAAATAACATGATTTTGCCCCAAAATTTTCAGACAGCATAATAAAAACAATTTGAATCTCCATGATTTCTTATGTTATTTTTTAGAAACAAGACAAATTTGTCTAGGGACGGTATTTTCATTTTTTTAAAATAGAGCTTACTTTTTGAAATATAAGGAAAAATGTCAAAAAAGTGTGATTTTTACTTTTCTTTTCCAAAATTTGCGTATATATTGGAGAATATCTTTAGTTAGAAATCGAAATATGACAAATTGAGAAAACCGTTCCTAGAGAAGACCGATTGCTATCGTAGGAAAGTTAAACCTTACCTTTTACTTCGGTATTTTTGGAGTTATCTTGTCTGAAAATTTGCCAAATTTTGCGCAAATTGAACATTGAGAAAATCTGTGTTTTAGTAAAAAAGTGACTTTTCACACCATTTCAAGCTGTCGCTTTCTCAAATAACTTTATCTTTGAACTTCAAAATTGAATATGTTGTGCAAGTGATGAAAATACATCTTTATGCACTATTGAATCAAACATCTTTCGTCTCTAACTCAAGAAATCAGAAGAAATTGAAATTTCATCTGGTCAAATTTATCGCTTTGTTTACATTTTCAAATATTATTTTTTGTTTTTCCAAGATGCGCTCGCATAAAAGCGCATTCAAACACGCGCACGCTTCATTACGCAGCAAAAATTCACCACGCGACGCACGCTACGCCTTGCGCTTGACGGCGTGAAATGCGCTTAAATTCCCGCCATTTTAGACCATGTGGTTTTTGTGACTCTAGATGGTCAAATAGCCGTTTTAAATCGGCAAAAAAATACAGCTCAGGATTGTCTGCAGTGGATAACCTTTGTTGGTAATGATAGAACACAGGTTGATGTTTAAAATGGTGCAAAAAAGCAGAAATTCGTGTAAAAACAAAAGCGCTAGGGTTGACACTACCCTTAATTTCAGAGATCTCTGATAACAATTCAACGTCCTTCCAATATGAAATAGCCAGGAAATTGCACCATGTACATGTCTACGCTCATTCCATTAGTTGTGCTTCTGTTTCAGGCAAGTCAAGTTAGAGATCATTTGTGATGGACACTATTTCATCATGCACTACATGTAGATTTCACCCACTCAATAATCTGGTCTGGCCCCCTCTGGGCCGAAAAGTGGTTTGGAAAAGGTAAAAAAATGATGTCTAAGTTTCCAATTGAAAAATATTAGAAAACTGGAACTTCCCTGGGCCATATTGTTTTGTTAGAATTATCAGACAACAAGTGTTTGAGGCTTACCTACTGGTATACAGTACTAATTTAACACCCTCCCATAGGAATATTTTGACTAAAAGCCACAGTTTCAGAGGGTATCGGAACTCAGCGTTGTCTACATGCTTCAGTAGTTCGAAAACTCCGTGGTCAACTTATGGATTCTTCTGCGAATGGGATGCAGAGGCCTAGCAGTCCAAGGTAATCATAATTAAAGCAACTGAGAGTCGCTTCGTTCATGAGAAATTAACGTTTTATTAGGGCCATTTTGTACATAAACCATTAAATTTATTTTAGTGGTGGGAATAAATTTGGTGTTTTCCTTTCCAGCTCCCCATTAAATGACATCATTGATTTTAATTCTAATGACAAAATTGTTTTCTTTCTTTTATGACACATTTTGTAGCATTACCATTCGCAGGTATATTTACTAGGTAATTACCAACACAACTGTGCAAAAAGCTCAAATTGGTGAAAATTGGGGCTCAAATTGGTGAAAATGGGGGGCACCCAGTGACCCTAGTAGAGTCCTACCTGTTTTAAATTCAACCTGAATTAGCTTGAATTTAGGGGTGGGATTAAATGTGATCTCTCCACCTTAACACTAAACACATCTAAATTGACCTCTTATAGCCTTAGAACTAAACTTCTCCAGATATTTTCATGTGTCAAGTGAGGTGTATGATAACAAACTGAAGCATGGACCTAATTAATTTTGTAAATAAAATCACTAGAACTTGAAGATAATAGTGTGGTTTGGTGTGTATTCCCATAGGATTTCCATGCTAAAATTGATTTTGTTGCTGTTTTTGCTTGGTTTAAAAAAAAAAAAAAAAAAAAATGGGGTGAAAATTTCGGACTGATGGCCTCCCTTCTGCAGGGGGGAACTGGTTAGTACAGGGAAAAATTTAAAATTGAGTGAATTGGTGTTTTAATGTACACTAACACATTTGTCTCCTCAATACGGATTAGAAAAAGTATATATTTACCTATGGTCCACCTTGAAGCGGTAGCCCCGTAAAATTGTTTCAGGTACCCTGGGGGTAATTGTTCCGAGTTGTTGAAAGTGGTTGTCAAATGATTTCCTTTTTTTTTAATTTTGGATTGCATTTTCATTTTTAACTGATTTGGTGATATCACCATTGCGGCATCCAGGGAAAGTTTTGGTGATCCCCATAGACCATGTAGACCCTTGAGACATTTTGGTATGTAAATTAGCCAACAAATGTCACAACTGTAAAATAATACATTTTTGGATCCTGTGAGACAATACAAACAAGCTGGTAAAATTTTAAACCCCAGGATGACCTTGAACCATTAATGGGCTATAGCGCTTTAACTAAAGGCCGGAACTAGGCAAGATTTTTCTTTTTCTAATCCTTATGAAGAGAGGACAACATGGTTAATGTTACGCTTCAAACACAATTTGAATCGATGTTAAGTTTTTCCCTATAGTAACAAATTTTTTCCCTGTGTCACATTTCCCCCCTTTGAAGGAAGGGGAAGCAGTCCAAAATTTGCAACCCCATCAGTTTCTGACTGTCGGGTCCCCATTGAATGAAAAAACGCACCAAAATCCTAAAAACGGGCACTGTTTCATTAGCATACCAAACCACACTACGTACCTACGACCCAAGTATAAGTCCCCATGCTCGATTATAATCCCACCCACAGTTTTGAAAGAATCGAAAAACGTAGAATCTCTCATTTATAATATCCACCATATAAGTTTGTTGCTGGAAGGCAATAGATTACATGAAATTTTGTGTTTTAGTCATTACGTTTTGGAAGTATTTTTCCTGTGATTTTTGTTTGCAAAATTAATTAGTTCATGCATCGTTCATTTACAAGTCTTTGTTGATCACAACATCTCATTTGACCAACTTGGAAATATCTGGAATTGTTTACCTCGAAAGACTGAAATGTTGATGTGTTTCATGTTAGGGGTGAGAGCCCATTATAAACTCCCACCGCCTAAATTCAAGCTAATTTCAGGTTAAAAAACTGTGGGACTATACTAGGTCAGTACAGTCACTACGCAAAACAGTATAAACAAAAATTGCATGTAATATATATTGCCTTCCAGCATAAACTGAATAGGTTTTTCTACTATTCTTCAGATTCCTTTCGAAACTGTGGATGGGATTATAATCGAGTAGGGGACTATACTCTGTCAGTACGGTAAATATCTTACAGGGTATTTTGAGGTGCACACAATGTGGCCCATTTTTCTAATTAGTTAATAATACTGGCTTCATAAAGGGTACTTGTTCAGCCACTATTCCCAGGGTATTAAGTTACAGAAGATTTAATCCCGAAAGGACAAGAAGCACACACAAAATATATGGTTGAAAGGCGATGCGAAGAGATCCCCCAGAAGCATGATTAGAGGCGCATATATCACATTTTTTTGACGGGACAGACATCGTCTTTAAGGCGAGTGAGAGTTTTGCTCCCCTACAGTTCTCCTTAAGACATTTGATAGCTCACCTGGTGCAGATCTTCTTAAAGCTGATTCAGAGATCTTGAAATATTAATTTTTTGTGCAGTAAGTAAAAATAGTCACTAGAATTTAGATAGTCACCTAAATGCTTAATTCAAAGTTTTACAACAGATTAATCAATTTTTTCGTTTTCACCTGCAGTAAATATTTATGCGCATTGTAACGTGCCATAGATATCCGTGTTAAACAAAATTCCGGAATTTATAACAACAGTTTGGTGAATTTTTCTATATGAAGGACTTTCGTTTTACTTAGTTATTTTCACAGCCGTGATTGTAGTATTCATGGACAAGCATTATGCATATGCAAAAAACTGATTTGTTTGAAAAATGAGTGCGCCCTCATCGTGTTGGTTGTTGAGGGGTGGGGTGGGGTTGGCAGAGTGGTTGGGAAGGGGGTGGGGTTTTGGGGAGGGGGTGGGATATTGCCGGGGCTGTTGGGAGGGGGTGGTGTGTTGCGGGGTGTTGGGAGTGGTGGGGTGTGTAGTTTCATATATGCATGTTGAGTGCATCGCGACCACATACCCAACTCCCCCCGCAACAACACCCCACCCACACCCCATACCCCTTAACACGCCTCCCCCTTCTCCAATACCCGCAACACCCACTCCCCTCCAAAACACCCCGCAACACACAACACCCTGCAACAAGTCCTACCCCCTCCCAACACCCTATCCCGTCCTAACACCCATGCAACACCCCCCCCCTCCCAACACAACACGTCAACACAACACCCCTCCGACACCCCCCACCAAACCCTGCACACCCCCCCCCTCCCCACCCACCCTGCCACACAACCCACCCCCTCCACAACCCCGTCACTACCTAACCCCCTCCTCAACACCCCCCCCCTCCCCTTGCATAGTAGTCTCATGTAGCGAAGGAATTTTGCCTAGATCCAATGTACCGTTTCGACTGATACAGCAATTCCATATTAATTAGCTCTATTGCATACCTAAACCGCATATATCACACATACTTTCAATTGCAAAAAAGATGGGGCCCATGATATGCTTTCATGCAGTGCAGGAATGTTGAGTATCCATGTACATGTCAAATATAGCAATTACGCTGATTTTTGCATATTATTAGCTCATTTGCAACTCAATTTCCCCAATACGCCCAAAATCTCAGCAGGTCGAGAACTCTTCAGCCTGCCTTTCCTTCCCCAAGGTACACCATTATTCGCCTTACTGAACTCCAGAAAACTTGTAGCACAGGCCTTGCAGGCTAATTTTCATAAATTAAATGCAATTAGTACGTAATTAAGCATATTTTACGCCCAAATTGGGATACTTCAGTATCTTTGCACCAAAAACACAAGCCTCTTCCCATGCATTTTACATTATATTCCGTTGAGGCTGTCGAATTCATAGGTTTGTGGCAAAATACTGAAATCCTTTCCCCAAATCTAATCAGTCGAAACTCATCAACCCCGCTTCTTTATACCAAGTTCATCATTGTTGCCCTTACGTAACTCCAGATAATTATTACAAACATGGTTTAACTTTTTATCACAACTGATGGGACGAACGGACGGACTAACGACGGATGGACGCTGCTCATTTTAATAGTCCCCATTCCGAACTCTTGCGGGCGGGACAAAAATGCACATAGTACTCGAATAAAAAATACAATCAGACCGTTGGACTGCTAGTGGGTCTCTGTTGTCGCGGCTTTTTAAATTTGGCCAAAGGTGACATGAGGTCAACCAAGATGTGACGTGAGGTCACCAGGTTGACGTGAGGTCACCAAGGTGAAGTGAGGAATCAACGGTTGATGTGAGGTCACCAAGGTATGGAGGTCCCAACCAAGGTGCATGAGGTCACCAAGGTGACAGAGTCACCAAGGTGGACATGCGGTCACCAAGTGACATGAGGTCACCAGTCACATGAGGTCACCAGGTCACACAAGGTTCACAGGTCCATGGGGTCACCAAGGTCACCTGGGGTCACCAAGGTCCCATGGGTCACAATGTCACATGGGGTCACCAAGGTCCCATGGGGTCACTGATGTCACATGGGGTTTCAAAAGTCACAATGGGTCACAATGGTCACATAGGTTCACCAAGGTCACTGAGTCACCCACACCCCCCCTCCCCCGACTTGTGAATGGGGCAGAGGTAACATGAGGTGACCACGGTCACATGAAGGCACATGAGGTCAGCGAGGTCAATGAATCACCAAGGTCACAATGGGTCACAAGTTCACATGGGGTCCCAAGTCACATGGGGTCACCCCACCCTGCCCACTCTCCCCGACGCACCCCACCTTTCCCCCTCCCCGAGGCCATCCCTCCCCACACACCCCACCCCCCCACCGTCCTCCCGCCCCCCCCTCAAAAAATTCCCCCCCCTTCCCCCTCTTTACCTACCCCCTCTTTTCCTCCCAACCCCCTCCCCCGACCCACGCTTCACTCATCTCTCCCCCTCCCTGACTCACCCCACCCCGACTCACCCCACCCTCTACGCACACCACCCCTACCCCTCCCCATCTTTCCCCCGCCCCAACCACCCCACCTCTTCCCCCTCACACTCCCTTTCCTCAACACCCCACCCTGCCCCCAAACCCCAACACCACAACAAAAACCAAAACACCCCCAAAAAGTAACGCAGCATGTCTAAATACCCCATATGTTACAACCATTAGCCTTTCTTGCAACGAAAACATAAAATTATAATATCATAGTTTGTTTTCTTCGGTAACTTTTGATACTCGCCTGCTTTGCCCCATTGCGATCAATATTTGCCCCAACACAATACCCTTATACGGAAAATATCTCCTCTTTTGGTCCCCCCGCCAACTTTTGTTGCGAAGGTGGGACTATATAAATGCTCCCCGTCCGTGTGTGTGTGCTGGGTGCGTGTGTGTGTCCCCGATATCTTCGAACTAAGCAAGTGTGGGGTGTCCATCTTCGCAACAAAGATGTTTCCCACATACGCGTTGGGTGTGATCCGAATGAGTCATGTGTCATGGTCACAGGTCAATGAGGTCAAAAATATGGTCAAATAGGGTTTAAATTGCTATAAACCTTGTCACAACGATATCTTTTTATCTAAGCACGTATGGTGTCCATCTTGCACCATATATGTCGCTTGGGGGGGGAGGGAAGAAGGCGGCGGATGAGTTCGGAGATGGTCCATGTGCCATGGTCAAAGTCAAATGTGGTCAAAAATTCCTATGAACCTGTCTCAATTGTGGTATGGAATGATGAAACTTGGTTGTGTGCTCACATTTCGGGGTGCCAAAATTTTTGAAGTCCATTTGAGGTATTCAAGGTCAAATCCCTACACATGTGGTAGGATGGATGAAACTTGGGAGGTGGGGTCATATTCAGTGCCGAAAATTTGAATGTCATTTCCAAGGTCACGCTTGGTCATCCAAGGTCAAATCTCTAAACATGTGGTAAGATGATGAACTTTGGGGTGGGTGTGCTCAACATTCGGTGCCAAAAATTTTGAAGGTAATTCAAGGTCATGTGGGGTTTTCAAGGTCAAATCCCTAAACATGTGGTAGGATTATGAAACTTGGTGCGTTTGCTCACATCGGTGCCCCGAAATTTTTGAAGGTCGTTTCATCAGTCATGTGAGGTCATTCAAGGGTCAAATTCCTAAACATGTGGTCAGGATATGAAACTTGGTAGGTGCAGTCAATATTCAGTGCAGAAAATTTTGAAGGTCATTTCAAGGTCACGCTTGGTCATTCAAGTGTCAAATTCCTAAAAATTGTGGTAGGATTGATGAAGAAAATTTGTGGGCGTGCTCAACTCGGTGCCAAAAATTTTGAAGGTAAATTTCAAGGTCCTGGGTAGTCAAGGAAAATACCTAAAATGTGGTAGGATGATGAAACTTGTGCGTTTGGGCTACACATTCGGTTGCCGAAAATTTTTGAAGGTCGTTTCAAGGTAATGGGAGGGTATTCAAGGTCAAATCCCTAAACATGTGGTAGGATGATGACCCTTGGTTGGTGCAGTGTCAAGATTCAGTGCAGAAGAAAAGAACAGAAAATTTTGAAGGTCATTTCAAGTCACGCGGGGCATCCTAAGCCAAATTTAAACTGTGGGGTTTAATCGTAGGATTATGTTGAAATTTGGTGGGTGTGCTCAACATCGGTGCCTGCCAAAAAAGTTTTTGAAGGTCATGTTCAAGGTCATGTGGGGTCATTCAGGTCAAAATACCTACTAACAATGTGGTAGAGATTTGAAAAGTAGTGGGGGCGGAGTTCAATATTCAGTGCTGAAAATTTTGAAGGTTCCTTTTCAAGGTAATTGCGAGGGTCATCCAAGGTCAAATCTCTAAAAAGGTGGTAGGATGATGAAACTTGGTTGTGTGCGGTCAATACAGTGCCGAAAATTTTGAAGGTCATTTCAAGGGCATGCAGGGGTAATTCCAGGTCATAATCTATTAAAACATGTGGTAGGATGATGGTGATGAAAAATAGGTTAGTGTTGCGGTCAATATTCAGTGCGAAAATTTTTGAAGGTCATTTCAAGGTCTTGTGGGGCCATTCAAGGTCAACATATATATAAAGTGGGAGGATGATTGAAATTGGTGCTGTGTTGCGGGGTCAAAGTCGTGCAGAAAATTTTGAGGTCATTTCAAGGTCATGTTGGGTCTTCAGGGTCAAATCCCTAAACATTGGTAGGATATAAATCTTCGTGGTGGCGGTCATATTAGGTGCTGAAAATTTTGAAGGTCATTTCAAGGTCATCGCGTCCCCAAGGTCAAATCTCTAAACATGGTGGATGATGAAACTTGTTGTGTGGCGGTCAATATTCAGGCCGAAAATTTTGAAGGTCATTTCAAGGAGGTCCATGCAGGGTCATTCCAGGTCAAATCCCTAAACACTGTGGTAGGATGATGAAAAAAGGTGGTGCGGTCCAATATTTCAGTGCTTGAAAAAATTTTGAAGGTCATTCAAGGTCATGCGAGGGGTTTCATCCAAGGGCAAATATCGTAAACATGTGGTTAGGATTGACTTGAACTTGGGTTGTGCGGTCAATATGCAAGTGCCCGAAAATTTGAAGGTCATTTCAGGTCATGCAGGGTCATTCCAGGTCAAATCTCTAACATGTGGTAGATGATTGAAACTTGGGTGTGCGGTCAATATTCAGTGCCGAAAATTTTGAAGTCATTTCAAGGTCATGCAGGGTCATTTCCAGGGCAAATCTCTAAACATGTGGTAGGAGATGGATGATGATTGAAACTTGGTTGTGCGGTCATATTTCAGTGCATTGAAAGAAAATTTTGAAGGTCATTTCAAGGTCATGTTGGGTCTTCAGGGTCAAATCCCTAAACATTGGTAGGATATAAATCTTCGTGGTGGCGGTCATATTAGGTGCTGAAAATTTTGAAGGTCATTTCAAGGTCATCGCGTCCCCAAGGTCAAATCTCTAAACATGGTGGATGATGAAACTTGTTGTGTGGCGGTCAATATTCAGTGCCGAAAATTTTGAGGTCATTTCAAGGTCCATGCAGGGTCCATCCAGGTCAAGATTCTCTAACATGTGGTGGATGATGAAACTTGTGTGTTGTCAATATTCAGTGCAGAAAATTTTGAAGGTCATTTCAAGGTCCTGTGGGGTCATCAAGGTCAAATCACTATGCATGTGTATGGCCATGGACACCAAGGTCAGCTGGGTCAAATCACTATGCATAATTGTATGGTCATGAAACCATGGTCATCTTGGGGGTCTCCAATTTTGAAACTTTTGTGGTAGGAGCCTCTCTGGTTTCCATGACAACATCCCTAATTATTTTACTTTTCCTCATTTTAACTGCCGCGACGAGCGGGGGACCTATGTGGTTCGAGAAACCCGCCTTGTTAAAAGTTGCAATCAAATGTATAGCCTATTGATTGCCATTCCTTGAAAGACAGTAATTCTTCCTGTGACGTGTGTGTCATCACTTAAATGCTGGTTTGGATTGTAACCTTGTAATAATGCTTCCAGTTGCAACTTTGAAATGTGACACATTTTGCGTAAAATGGACATTGTGTTAGTGATATTGATCACAATATGAGCAAGAAAGGTGTCAAAATTGAAGAACAAAACAGACTTTTGATAACATTTTATGTTTTTTGCATAGACCAAGGTTTGTAACTTATGGGGGTTATTTAGACATGCTGTGTTTTACTTTTTTTTTGGGTCTTTATATACATTTACAACATAAAAATGATTAAAGGTGCTTGTGCTCCGATCTCTTTGGACCTCAACCCTCCCCCCCCCCCCCATGTACAAAGCTTCCCGGTTCAATACTGCATCCACAGGTAGGAGACTTTCAGCCATTCATTTGGTCCGCCTATATTTCTTTTTTTTAATCCATTGCCATGTTCGAAAAATATTGTAAACTTCTGGAAACCGTGCCATACTCAGCGGAGATTTGTTCGATATCAAACATGGATTTTTTAATTGTTGTTTGGGATATGACCTCGAAGAGGCACAAACGAGTCTCATCTTGCCGTACCGGCCCGTACGCTTAGTGTATTACATGTACGCATACACACAGTATTGCGGGTTGGAATGAGATTACAATCATGTGACTGAATGTTCATGACATTTCCGATGTTAGTCCCGAACTTTACCGAAGGTCGATACAGCTGTCAAAGCACATGGTATGGCCACCATTTTTGTAAACAAGACATGTGAGTAGCTGACACAGGAATTAAATTTCGCCGATTTCTTCTTTGGCAGTAAGGGATCGTTCATAAATGAGGTGAAACTTTGGTAAGAAGCTGTTATTAATCCCTGTGATATTGGTAAGTGGAACATATTTCTTGTATAACTTCTTAATTTTTTGTTGCCTCCTGTCACCTGTTAGTTTTGTTGGTTATGTAGTATACTACTGCCCACATCTCCCTGGGGCTACAACGAGATGTGGATCTACACTGTGACAATTTTTCAAAACATGCAAAGTTATGCAGCAGAACTCAAAATACTAGCTATGGATTTACAACTACATACTTCAATCTAAATGCGAGTACTTGCTCTTGCTTCCCCTAATTCATTTTCAAATTTAAGCCTAAAAAATATTCACATTTTGTTTCAATTCATTTAAACAGTTTTGAAATTTTATTTATGCCTACAGATCAAATTTTAAAGTATAAGTTGAATTTTCAGTCCATTTTCCACTTTTCCACTAAGGTTATTCATGAGCGAAGGACGGTACTACATCAAACTGTATTTATCTTACTATAATTCAAAAAATCCATGTATGTATATATGTTTGTCCCTTGATCACACCTTCAGTTTTTTGTCAACATTCACCAAATTTTCACCACCTATAGTTCTACATAGTGTAAGTGTCCTAACGGAGAGCTTTTCTCAAAATCGGTGACGTTACCAAGGAAAAATTATGAAAAACAACAGAAAATGGTCACATCCATCACTGACGCAACGTAGTGGCAACGTACTTTTCAGTTAACCCGATAGTAGTACTGTGTAGTAACAGTGTGAGAACCGCGTGCTGCAACAGCGTAGAAGAGGCGCGTTGCTACGGGTGTGTGTACGCAGAGGCGCGTTGCTACGGGTGTGTGTACGCATAAATTTTTGTTACGGCAACCGCAGCAAATATTTTGCTTTGGTTGCCGCTGCATGGCCCTACACGGCTGACCGGTCAAAGTTGCACTGGAGAGTTTGAACTTCAAAAATATGGATTTATTCTTCAACGTTTATTGCACGACAGAAATGTGAGGATACGGGGAGTTGTCGATCAGGGCTGGAAAAAATATAAATTTCCCGGGAAGCCGAATATGATTTCCCGCCAAGACAGCTTTAACAAAATGAAATTCTTCACCTCAAAATTGATTCCTAAGGGTCCGGGGGATTGGCGTATAGAAAAAAGCTTCTCACACGCGATTTTCGGCAATTCCGCTTTTTTCTCGCACTGATAAATCGGTATTTTCGGTGCCAAAATAAGCGCTGAAAATTCACCAAATCCACATAATTACGCACCTAAAGGGTCCTGGTAGACTACCATATCCAAGTTTCAGAAGTGTAAATCAATCAATCAATCGATCATGTCGATCACAAAAAAAGATCACCATATACCTATAATTCCATCCCAGACCCTCTTTAAAATGATGGGTAAATGAATACAAATATTCCCCAAGCCTGTCAATCAAATTTGCATGCATGGCCCGGCACTGTCTCGCCAATCGTATATAGCGCTTTCGTGTTCTTTCCTGGTTCAATATTTACAATAAAGCAATTACCTCGCCCCCATGTATTAAATGGATCAAACCAAACAACAAAGTGAACATCGCTTCCATTCATATGTTAATTGCAAGCAAACAAAAATAAACAACGGTAATTAAGTCAGAATTATTTTTAAAAAATCATTTCAGAAATGACTAACATAGATTTGAAATCTAAATAAATCATGTGTTTTTATTGATACGTTATTTTAGCTTGAAATAACTGTACAAAATGGCCGACGGCGAACCCCGACGGCATGGCCCACGCGGTGATATTTGACACAAAACGATTTAGAACTCGGTTTAGACATGGAGCTATTTAGAATCTTAACCAGTATTGCAGATTTGTGATTAGAAATTACACGTGGGGGCACATGGGTGACGTGATTACCTGTGGTCATGAGTTGAAAAGTCATAAAAGACTGGCTTGGGGAATTTCCCGGACCGTTTTTTAATCATCAGTGCTTTTCCCGCGGTACAGCAGTGGTTCAAACCAGCTGGCTGGCTGTATGGAGCTCAGCTGGCCGGCGGATAACTACAAGAAATTGGAACCCGACGCGACATTTCGGGAATTAATTTATTTATATTTATTTTCGGACCTTAATTTTGGAGAAAAATGACTCGTACTTCAATTTTATTATCCTTTTATTTTTATTTTCTTCTCTCTCTCATTTTCTTTTTCTTCTCCCTCCTCATTTCCCGCGAGGATGTAAGATTTCCCGGGAAGGAGCTTCCCAAATTCCCCACTTTTTCCCGCCATGTTGTCGATGCAACCAGTCAAAGTTGCACGGGAGAGTTTGACGGACACGGAACAATACAGACACTCTTAGTAAGTTTATTCTTCAACGTTCCTTGCACGACAGAAATGTAAATCGACACGGGGGAGTTACGATAAGAGTATTTATGGGTGTGAGAGAGAGAGGGGGAGAGAGAGAGAGAGGGGGAGAGAGAGAGAGAGCGAGGAAAGAGATTAGAAGACGGTATGTTTCGAGAAGGGCCTCGGGTGATGAAGGGTTGTAAGAAAAAAATAGAGCAAAACAATTACATTAAGCCTTAATTAATAATCAGTGGCGTGCCCAGGACCTTTTTTTGGGAGGGGGGGGGACATGACTATTTTTCCCTTAATCAGTGGCGTGGCAAGGATTTTGGAGACGTGTAATGTTCTACCAACATACAATGCGGCTGGCTTCGCTCACCGGTTGACCCGATTTTTTTGAAGTCGCATCGATAATCTGAAGAGCAAGGATGGGGGAATCAAGATCAACCTACATCAACTGCATGTATATTTTTATTGTTATAATGCTCTGCCTGCTTAATTCAGGTAAACATACCCTCCTGCAACCCCCCCCCCCCACCCCCCCCCCCCCCCCCCCCCGGGCGCACGGCACTGTTAGTACCTCCACCACTGGCGAGTGCCAAATTGTGTAAAACGTTTTTCTATGGAGTGTGAACTGCGCACTATGATGGGATTACGATTTATTCCGTATTGAAATACATGTTTACACAATTGGCACTCGACGACCCTCTAAAAATATGGCAATTCGCCGCATGCCGTTGCAATCCTGATGCCATGGCCTGTGATGCTCTAAGTAGAAGATGGAAGATGCGGTAAACTGACGACTAGGCAATGATGAACCTTACGTTCTGATCCCTTTTTAGTATTTTATACAAATACGTACCAGCTGGAAGACTAATATCGGATATGCTAGAACTATACTGGAGTTGAGAAGTGATGAGAACAAAATAGAAATGCGAAGTGCTGGAACACAGGGTCCGGTGTAGAAGTAATATCGTCCGGCATACTCAGGTCCGGCGACAACGGTAAGGAATAGGGCAATCAATTCAGTAGGACTTTAACAAAACATTTAAGTTTCACGCTTTATTCCGTATCGTCTATGGAGCCCGGACATGCCTCCGCCGGACTATAGTGCTTTCACACCGGCACAGGGGTAGTGAGGGATTTTAAAAGGGGAAAAAAATAGGAACATAAAACCTGTGAGAATTTGGGTTGTGAGTGCAAAATTTGCGAAGTTAAAAATGCGAAATACAGGAAAGACAGGCAATGGTCCTTCATGATGTACTGTTTCAGTGATCGCTTCCGTTCAGTGATCGTTCCGTTTCGTGATCGCCTTCGTTTCAGTGATCGCTCCGTTTCAGTGATCACTTCCATCAGTGATCGCTCCCTTCACTCAGCTAGCGGGAGCCTGTGCAAAGCGCGGGCCTCCCAATAGGACATAAAAAAGCAAGAAGTTGTTTACTGTACATTTCAACCTCATTTGGTCTGTAATTTATTCTGACTTAGATTACAGAGTTAATATTAAAAAACCAACATACAAATTTTGAAATTCAAAAGCATGTTGGAACAAAATTGAGGTTTTGCCATTATCTGCAAAATAGGCGGTCATAAACCTTTGGTTTAAACCGGTTTAACCAGGCGGTTTAAGGGGGAATAAATCGCGAAAATATCTGTACGTGAATATTTCCATTTACAGTAATTAACTAGAATTTCGTGGTTCTCGGCTTTCTCGCTCGCTATATTCAAAGAATATAAGCTGTGGGAGCCCTCATGACCTTTGACCTTTCAACATGACCTTTGACCTTTCAACATGACCTTGACCTTTCAACATGACCTTGACCTTTCAACATGACCTTTGAACCTTTCAACATGACCTTTGAACCTTTCAACATGACCTTTGCCCTTTCAACATGACCTTTGAACCTTTCAACATGACCTTTGACCTTTCAAAATGACCTTTGACCTTCAACAGACCTTTGACCTTTCAACATGACCTTTGAACTTTCAACATGACTTTGACCTTTCAACATGACCTTTGACCTTTCACATGACCTTTGACCTTTCAACATGACCTTTGACCTTTAACATGACCTTTGACCTTTCAACATGACCTTTGACCTTCAACATGACCTTTGACCTTTCAACATGAACCTTTGACCTTTCAAAATGACCTTTGACCTTTCAACATGGACCTTTGACCTTTCAACATGACCTTTGACCTTTCAACATGACCTTTGAACCTTTCAACATGACTTTGACCTTTCACATGACCTTTGCCTTTCAACATGACCTTGACCTTTCAAAATGACCTTTGACCTTTCAACATGACCTTTGACCTTTCAACATGACTTTGACCTTTCAACATGACCTTTGACCTTTCAAAATGACCTTTGACCTTTCAACATGACCTTTGACCTTTCACATGACCTTTGACCTTTCAACATATGAGGGATCCATAGATACAGAAAAAGGAGATGCCGTACGCCCGTGGTTGAAGAATAGGCGGCCACTGTAACCGTGTTTGAAATTATAAATTTCATTACTGTCATCATTCGAAATGCGCATGCGTACGCGTTGCGCCGTAACCTGTTGGGCTGGAAATGGTACATCGTTCTATGGCCAATTGTGAATATATGATAAATTGGGTAAAACACCACGCTATGGAAATAAGTATGGCACGCGGCAAAAGATGGTTACGGCTTTTGAGCTGGCGTTCGCTATCTAGTGTTATAGAATCTGGGGAAGGTCCCCATTGTGCACTATGACAGAAGTTTGGGTCCATTGAAGTTCACTTTTTCATTGAGGTCACTTTAAAAAAAAAAACACTTAACATTTAGTGACACAACATACACCCCATACACATCCCCCACCAACGGATGCTAGTGGTCCTCTCCATAGCTTGGCTGGTTGGAGTACGTTCCCGCACCGGCCCGAATTTTGAAATCAGCCTGTACAAAGTTACCTACCCTAATTTTTCTTATTGATTTTTCAAAAATCTTATTGTCAAGTTGTTTTTTATTTAATTTAACCTGATTTTTAACCGATTTTCCTTCTCAATATTTTTTGTGTTTTTTGGGTTTCTGGTGTAATTGGCAACTTCTCTTTAAGATCTTCAATAATAAGAGTCAAAAGTATCCGTATATAGATTACATAGAGCATGTGTGCTGAATTTGATGTAGTATGCATTATTAAAAAAAAAAAATCGCCCGCGCCTAACCCTATTTTGCATGGCCCGTTACTCCAATACCAACAAGTTCTTTTGTGCCTAACTGAATTACGGTAGATCATTATACAAAGATTGACTGCTATGAGTTGCAATAGTAAAAAATAAGATCACGAGACCCATTTTGGGATTTTCTATTTCACCAGGCGCGGATCCAGGGGGGGTGCCGGGGGTGTTGCCTTGGCACCCGCCCCCCCCCCCCGGCCGCCGGATTTTTTTTTGGACGGAATGTGGATGTGATGCGGCTTTCTTATTTGATTCCGCTCCATCTTGAACATCGGATGACCTCACGTCCCCTTCGTTTTTTTAAAATTGCGTCGGTTGACATAGATTGCAAATTTGCCTTCCTAAAGTTCCCCATCCCCCCATCGAGGCTGTGAAATGAGATACATAAAAGATCAACTTCCTACACTGTCCCCTGCTTGTTGTGAGCGGCGCGTGTATCAACACACCGTCTGGCAAGGAAGTCCTGTGATCGAATACGAGCTGTCTTTCATGGTTCTGGTCGACTGGCAACAAATTACCAGTGAGAAGCTACCCAGACCATATGATCACCGATTGCTTATCGATTATCCAAAAGTTTGGAATGGGTGTATATTGGGCTCATCTCTTATCGGGGCGCTATGATCTAATTCTCGCTCCAATTTTTTCAGACGAAATTGAATTTTGGATGCGGCTCGAAAAAGAGGGATTCAGTCGGGCTCTCAGTTGTGCGCAGCTGG
>JAMKCH010031962.1:0-16377 GCA_023653785.1 Ophioderma brevispina | reverse complement strand
ATAAAAAACGCTCTAAAATTGAAGAGTAGATTACCTCGAGAGAACTTTTTGGCGACCCACGAATATTCATTCGGGGGTCCTTAGTAGTGGGCGTTTGAAGCCAATGGTTTGTTAACTGCGTGTTGTGATCTTATATCGTATAGTCTTGAAAAATTTCGAAGGTGTGTTGGATGACGTGGGAAAATAAGGCACGCGTTTTCGTTGGCGATAATAAGGTGTGTGAAAGCCAAGTTTAGGTCTAAACAAACAAAATTGTTCGTGGCGTGTCATACAGCTCCTTTGGATGTGGTATTGTAAATGGGTTGTGTAAGAATTGAGAATAGAACGTCAATCCCCTTATCACTTGTCCTAGCTGCTTTATGTTCGTATAAAGCAGCATTGATGCATAGGCAGCCTGTTCATTGCAAAGTGGTTATTTACACTAGCCTAGGGTCACACTCACTCTACCTTGAGAAGAGGAAATTTGAACAATTTTTTAATTTTTTAAACATATCTATATTTAAATTTTCAAGTAGGCATTCTTAATAACCATAAGTTAACTTAAAATATTACTAAGTTAATCATATCTTATTATTAGAACTCAAGCTTTAGCCATTTAACACAATCAATTTCCCAACATTCCATGTGAAAAAAAATTAAAGGGCTGCAAAAATTGTTATTCTGGTTTGGAAAGAGGACCATACCAAGGACAAAATGAATTGATCTTGATAACATACTTGCTAATTCAAATTTAACAGTTACCATTGCTCTAGAGAGAGGCAATTCAATAGATGATAATTCACTGCCAGTAAATTTCATTAGTTTATATAGATCATGATAGGTATGTATAACTTCAATTAGCACGCTCCAATTCCATTTGGGGTTGTCTGATTTGGACATGGCGATTCTAGGGGTTAGTAAACCGGGACAAAATATCTCATCCAGAGGGTTAAACTTTCAGTACACTTGACCCGGGACTTGACCAATACTTGGTTTCAACTTTTAGACTTTCAAATAGCGTGGTGGATCATGCGCTCACTCGGGTTTTTGCACCGCTGTATTGGGAGACACCCTGCTGGGTAAAATTTCAAAATACTTAATTTTGTGTTCAATGTAAATAGTTTTTGTTTTACTAAACGTGTTTGTTCAGCAAATGAAAGGCGAGGATGTTGTCTTAATTAAAACAAAATAACTTAACCCACCGCTCCGCTGGGTCTCTCGGGCCACAATTCAAAATACCTAATTCATTTTTCAATGTAAATAGCGTTTGCTGTATAGTAAGTAATTGGGGTTTTAGTCATAATGAGAGGATGTTGCCTTAGAACAACTCATAACCCAACGCTCCGCTGGCGGGTCTTCTGCGAACATTGTTTTGCAAAGTCACAGAAAAAATAAAAACAAAATAAAAACAAAAATGTAAATCCCCAATTTCCTTAATTTCCTTATTCACTTCCAGCTACCTCTACTCTCCTATCCTGTTCTTTGTTCTTAAATACTCTATCGTGTAATGTGTGGTTTAGTTTACTTAATAGAAACTCATAAACAATATTTAACAATTATGTTTTATTATTCTTTTGATTTTCGATTTAATAAGTAATCGAAAACAAAGAAATAACACAAAAAAAAACAGGAAAAAGGATAGAAAACAAAAGAACAAAAAAATTACGGTTGTGATTTGAAAGCAGTTCTTTCATAATTCATATCATAATTCTCTGTCATTCTTTGTGAATCGTAATTTAATGTTAAGTTTTGGAACAAAACAAGTCAAAAACGTTCAAATAAACAAAAATAAAAGGAGGGAAAGAGAGACATATAAATCGCTAAATGAGGGTTTATGACGTCAGCCGAAGCCACAGGGGGACTGACACGCATTTTTTTAGACAAAGCGTATGATGTTCAACTGAACCACTCAAAAACGAAAAGCGTGTTGGAAATTCTATAACGTCGTTGGAAATCTGCAAAAGAATAAGAATGAAAACTCCAAAGACCCGCACGCACACACACACACACACACCCCTACACACACACAACACCACCACCACCACCACCGAAACACAGGCGGACAGGGGGACACGCATTATTTTCGTTGGTTTTCTGTAGCCAATCCACTTGGCAAACTTCCTAATTGAATAAAATGATTGAAAATTATATCTCTATGTATTGTAAACATAGCCCTTGAGACACTGACACCAGAAGACTGACACGTATTATGTATACTATTAGTTTTAATATTTTTATTTTTAAATGTAAAATACAATCTGTGTAATAAGCCAGAGAAGATCTCCTTGTGTATAAGCCTTGCTGCCGCTTGAATTGTTTTTCCGTGTACGGTACAGACGCCAACATTTTTATTTGGCCGGTATCCGGTATTACAACCCTGAGTTGCTATGACTACTCCAGATATTCAACCAATTAGAAAGGCTCCAACTTCGGCATTGACTTTGCTACCCAACAAAACCGTATCTTTTGCAACTATTTAAGCGTGTTTTATGGTCGCGCCGCCATGTGGGAAAATGAAAGAGAAGGTATATAGGAAAATGAAAGTAGAAAGTATAATAGGATGTGATTTTTGCGAACAGATTTTGTTGGTATATTTCGAACTACTTGCAATAGTGTGTGGTTTTTATTTGTGCAATGCTTCTTCTTCGTCGTCAAATCCCTTTCATTTAAACGATTGTTTGCAACTCGGGTACAGTTGATGTAATTATTTAGGCTTATGAAATCGTTTCTCAAATATCAGGTCCGTATAGAGAGGTGATATTTTGACGAAACAGATTTTGTTGGTAGATTTCTACTGAAATATTTGAGTTTGACTTTTGCCATGCCTCTTCTCGTCAAATCCTTTCATTTAAACGAGTGTTTGCACGAGGGCACAGTTGATTTCCTGTGAGTTGATTAGTGCTATGAATCTGTTCTGCAAAATATCAGGTCCTATATGGAGGTGATATTTTGCGAAACAGATTTGTGGTGGTAGATTTTACTGAATAGTGATGTTTTGACTTGTTGCAAGGCAATGCTTCTTCTTGGCAAATACCTTTCATTTAAACGATTGTTTGCACGAGGGCATTGAATGTAAGTTATTTCAGTGCTTATGAAATCGGTTTCGGCAAATTATCAGGTCCTATATCAGGAGGTGATATTTGCGAAACAGATTTTGTTGTATATTTTTTTTACTGAAATAGTTGAATGTTTGAACTTGTGCAATCTTCTTCTTCTTCGTCAAATACCTTTCATTAAACGATTGTTTGGCACGAGGGTACCGTTGATGTAGTTAATTTAGTGCTTATGAAATCTGTTTCGCAAAATATCAGGTCCTATATTAGGAGGTGAATTTTGCGAAACGATTTTCTTTATACATTTTGGATTCAAATAAACTGTAAGATTCTTCTGAATCGTTTTCGAGTCCAACATGACTTAGTTGCAATCACTTTTGCATCTTCCCAGTGTTTAATTTTTTTTTTTCCAAGAAATACCAACCTCTCTTCCCACCTTAAAAATCTGTTCGTTCGTTTTTTTCGTTTCGTGCGCAAAAATCATAATCCTTCCATTTTGCAGAAACCGATTTTGTGTCCACCTGATTTTACCCATAGTTAACTGAAAATCAATAAAATGAACTTGTTACAGTCTGACGTACCTGTGTGGAGATCAATCATTGAGTCATGGAGTTTCACGAAAGTTGACCTGTCCATACGCCCACTCATTCGTTGTTCACTAACATCTCGGGGTTGCAACAAACAATTTTAACAGAACAACCGGCATGTCAAAGGATAAGACTCGACTGTGCATTGAAGGTTGATAAGTTACATGTATGCAGTCACAACTATATTTGTATTGCCAAAAGAGGGAACTTTAAACTTTTTGAGACAAGGCCAGGGGAGGGCGGCAAGAAATCCAAATTCAGACGTCGCCAATGGTTTAACAAGTAAAAGCGAAATCTGACGAAAACAAATTCTGGAAGTTTTTTATGGGGTCAAGGTAATATTTTTCTATTGCAAAACCGTTGGAGTTGAAGAAGCAACTCCATGGACGGTTTATTTCTGAATTTTTTTGTGGAATAACGAACGAGGACAAGATCGTATGTGGGTCACGGGAAAAAAACCCATGACCGACCCACATCAAAGCACCCAAATTGATTGTGGTTTGCACTCAGTATTGCTGTAATTCGTTTGACAATTTTTGGTGAGTTGGTATAATGAATGCGAACTTGGCCGCACCGCCGAGACAGGCTGTAGCATCTGATGTATCATAAGCAAAGGGTTACAGGCATCGTTGATGCTCTCGTTTAAATGGGAATGGATTTTCGCATCATTTGAGGAAGAGCACCTTCAAGGGTTAAGCTGACAAATATTAAACGGGGCATATGCAAGTTAATTAATGGAGTTCAAGGGTTATATTTTTAGAGTTTTTGTTAGGTTGGGTGAGATCTGGATGAAGGTCATCAATGAGGTGTTTTTAGACTTATTGGTGGTGAGGAATATTTATTTTGAACAAAAAAGGTTTGATTTTTTATGGGAATGTACTTTTGCATCAATTGAGGAAAAACACCTCAAATTGAATTAAAGGGCCATATACAATTTTCATGATGCAATCGTAAAGGGATGTAGGTTCAAATGACAAAACAACTGAAAAAGTATGAGTTTAGAGTGATTTGTTAGTGAGGTATGAATGGAGTTCATTGAGAGTCATTTTGTTAAAGTAATTTGGGTGAGTATGGTGGAGCGTGCATAACCAGTTCAGATTTGTAGATAGAGTTTTTGGGAGTTGTGGCCCATTCATTGATGGTTATGTTTTAGGGGAGTTTGTGTTTGTTTTGGTGAGTTATGGATGGAGTTCACCAATGAGAGTTGTTTTTGAGAGTTATTCTGTTGGTGAGAATGGATAGAGTTCATTGAGGAGTTATGCTTTTAGAGTTCTTTAGTGGGGTCATCGCAAAAGCCGGGTGACTGCCTTGTAGCTATGAAAGGCCATTCCTCATTATTTACCTTTTAAAGGGCCTAATTCCATCATCAATTACCAATTAAAAAGCCATTAATCAATTTACAAATAAAGAGCGCTTCCTTCCATTTACAATTAAAGGGCCATTCAGGCCATTTCTCAGGTGTTACCAATTAAAGGGATATTCCTCCGTTTGCCAAAGGGCCATGCCACTTCATTTACCTTGGAGAGGGTAATGCAAATTTATTTAAAATTTAAAGTGTTTGTTATTCTTCATTTACCAATGAAAGGGACATTCCTCAATACTAATGTATTAAAGGCTATACCTTCCATTTAGCAATTAAACAGGCCATTCCTCAATTTACCATTAAAGGGACCAACGATCCCAAATAAAGGGGCATTATATAGGCATTATATGATTTGCTGAAAATGGTTAAGATTCTATGGATTATTAAAGAGGCATATGTAATTTCAAAAAAAAAATGACAAGAAAAGGAATGATTTTTGGTACCATTTGAAGAAGAGCACCCCCCGGGTTCATGTTGACGTCAAATACTTTTGTATACACTACATTTTCGATTTTGCCCAAAGCATATTTTATGTCCATCTTGAATATCTTAGTTGTTCAAAAAACTGTCTGCCAACCAATAACTTGTCTTAGGTGTCTTATGCATTGCATCTCCACAGATACATTACAGTTCCACCATACAAGTGGGTGCTATGCATCATTGATGCTCTCGGTTTTAACAACCAAAGGATCGATAGTCTGGATCCCTGTGATTACGAATCCAGAGGTCGTAAGAGTCGCATGGATTGCAAAAATAGATATTACGCAATTAAGATGACGACGTAATTCAAAATTTGGTGAAATATCTTAAATTTACTATTTTATTTTCTTTGCATTTGTGAATAGTCCAAATTAGGGCTTACCAGGGAAAAAACTGCCATTTGGGCGGTCAAACGTTATCAAAGGTTTTAGCCCGACCCATTACTTTTCAATAAGCTTGGGCTGAATTTGAAGGATATAAGTTGTGGGTTGTCCATTGTTATTCCGTTGGAGGGTTCTAAAAACACATTGACATTATTTCTTAGTAAGTTATGGACGAATAGCATCATAGTACTTTAATACAAAATCTGCTCCTGATACCAACGTAAACGAGTGTGAGGTTAATCAGGCCACCCCCGTTTGAGGGGGACAAAACCGGCACTACTACCACCACCACCACCACCTCCTCTTCCTCACATTCCCACCTCCTCCTAACATTAAAGACCTGACACGATTTCTTGGTAAGTTAATTTATGGGCCCAAAATTAGCAAAATTATACTTTAATCCAAATCTGCCTCTGTACCAAGTAAACCCAAAAGTTAATTTTTGCTGCAAATAGGAATCTGGAGGAAATCATTGAGCGCATTTTGACAGCCATTTGGACTCCTAGTGACCACTTTTTAGACTTTAGTTTTCAATTCAAAGTTTGTGGGGGATCTCAAGCTAACTCTAAAGGATGTAGGTTCAGAATGACAAACACTGAAAAAATGGAAAACATTTCAAAATTACTCTTATATGCAAATCAGGGTAATTTTGGGCGGCCAATTTAGAGTTAGGCGATCCTTCTTTTTGGATTCGAGACCAGATACCTGGTTGCCGTTTCCGATGAATTTGAAGGTTATAGGTTTAGGAGATAAACCTCAACATACTAGATGTCTAATTAAGGTAGCTTTGGCGGCCATTTTGTTTTGGCCGCCATCTTGCTTTTAGACCAAATAATGGGTGTCGTTTCAGCTGAATTTGAAGGTTAACCCAGTATTTAGGAACCACGTAAGCGCCTCCTTCAAGTGAGAAACCTCAACATACTAGATATGAATTAAGGGTAGCTTTGGGATTTGGCTGCCATCTTGGATTTGAAACCAAATTATGGGTGGTGTTGTTCCTGCGATTTGAAGGCATCGGATATAAGTTAGAACGAGGTTTGGGTAAATACTGAAAAATCTGCAATGGAAAGCTCCGCACCACTATATACCCCTAATTACGTAATGTGGTGGCCATTTTGGCGGCCATCTTGGATATGAGGACTAAAGTTAGGTGGCAGTAAGCTCAACACACAGAATATAGGTTCAGAATGAACATATCCAGCCAGAAAAGGTAAATCTAAGAGGCCAATATAGTTCTAATTGTTAATTTTGGCCCCTGCTTTTGGGATTTGGCCGCCATCTTGGATTTGAGACCACATCCTGGGTGAGGTGCTTCAGCTGAATGAAATCGAAGTAGTGTATAGCTTTAAGGATGGCAAACCACTGAAAAAAACCTGGAAAATTAAAATATTCCACATCCTTATGTCTAATTAAGGAATTTTGGCGGCATTTTGAATTTTGGCCGCCATATTGTATTGGGCAAAAAAATCTGGGTGGCCCCCAGCTATTGAAAGAGTATGGGTTCAGGGACATAAAACCGGTTGAGAAAAGTTTGACCCCACAAATGGAAGTTTTCCCTGATTAGCCCTGTCTAGATATAAGATTTTTATTGCACTTGTTTGGAGGAAGAATATGATAGTGACATTTGTGTTAGAGAACGTTTAATTTCCTTTTTCCCATTGACACATGATAAAAAAAGGTTTCAATTGCATTTTCTCAAAACAGTAATTTCTCTGTTTATCCCGAAGTCTAAATACTTACTATTTTCTCTGGTAAGACATAATTTATTCTAATTTCTTTCATGTTTTTAACAAATTCTCATATACATTTGGATGGTCTAAGTAAGGGAATCTATGTTTGATTTTCAAAAATATGATACATCTAGATTTTCCACAACAAATACTCTAGACTTGAGACACAAAAGGGCCCCCCCTAGAAGTAATTTCTTGGACCGATGTTATTGTATGAAAACACACAACTCTTGTTTTTTTCAACTTCCATACCTGCAGTCAAACTATTATACTTCGCAAAATGATGTTGAAACAGAATCATGACCGAATTTCATCTCCAAATAGAATCTACATTACTGATAGACATGAGGCGATAATGGGGGATCACCTAGCTCCTTTAAGGTATTTGATATTTCCATTTGCAGTTTAAACCACTCAAGTGCAAGCACCGTTAGTATGGGCATGACTTGTCTGTTTGTGAAACTCTCGTAGTATCAAAAAATAAAATGATTAAAACAATAACAACAATGCTTACAGCCATGGGTTTAAGATAGTGTGGCATGGCTTGAAACATGGTGGCTGATGCATGTACTAGTAGGTGTGTTCTCAGGATATGGTAATCCTTAGAAACGACCGAAACACACATGGTGGTGGCATCTTATTAGCAATTGCCCCTGAACTTGAAACCAAATTCGTATTGAGACATGCACAATTTTCCTCAAATGATCTCAATCTGTCTGGGCATCTGTTGTTATCGGCAAGAAAAGATGGCTGTGTGGCTTCTTCTACCGTCCGCGAGAGATTGAATGGAATCTCTTGAATATTACTCTCAAAGTTTAAAACTTGAATGCTAGTGCGTGAGAATAGTAAATATATATCACCAAATGTCACATTTTGAAGTTTCTATTCCCGAGCGAGCCGAGTGAATGGAACATTCCAAATTTGACAGAGTGGTATATTTTCTTTACTATCCACAAAATAGGCTTCATATTTGGTTTTACCAGGTATAACGATACAAACAATAATTTTCTGCCGTTGAATATACTTACTAGTGCAATGGCTCAACGTTATATAATAATTAATATTCATCCTGAACATTATGCTAGTACATTGTTAATGGGCGATTTTAATGCTGACCAGTCTGTCAATTTGAGAGTAACAAAATATGGTATCGCCTGCTGAAATTACCGATTCTTTTGGCCTTCATCAACTTGTAACTGTTCTCGCAACAATCCCGATACCATCCTTGATCTTGTCTATACCACCACATCCAGATCACTTAAAAACCTTTACAGTTACCGAAAAATTAGCCTCGTCAGATCATTATATGGGTACATTTAACCACAAAATGTCAAACCAAATGTGCAACCCATCCCCCGCCGTAAGATATAGATACGCAAAAGCTGACCCCAAGAAAACTTTCAATGAAACTTTTATTTGACTACAAAACTGGGTTGGATAATGTTATCATTGGACAATGTATTGATGATACCAGGAACGGCTTTCTTGAACATTCTTGTGTGGACGAATCGATACCAGCACCACAAAGCATTCCAAAGCCAAAAAAAAAAACTGGATTACTCTTGAAATTAAAAATTAATTACAAAGAAACACGCCAGGCTTTAAGAACGCAAAGACCCACTCCACGAATTACCTCTGGATAATACAAAATAAAATCGAAAAATGCTGTCAAAATATGCTCTCAAAAAGCCTACAGTGATCATTGGCAAAATATGATGACTAAAAATGACAATTGCAAAAAAGTTTGGAGTTTTGTCAAATCTTCCCGCTCACAACAGAAAATGCTCTCATATTGTCAAACAATAAACAATGTACTGAGTCACCAAAAAGGCAAAAGGGTTTTAAGCCCTTTTGCTAGTTTTTTTATCATCAGATGAATGTGGCAATTACTCCCCAGAGTTAGATGCTCCTTAGCTGTCTGAGTTCAGGTGCTGAAGACTGCTGATATGGTGCTTAAGAGAATAAGGATGTTGTCTCCCGACAAAGCTGTTGGAAGGCACAATATATCGGGTAGTTATGTTAATAATTGCTGTGCGACTAATAGAGCTCGATTCTCGCCACGGCATCTTCAACCTGTCGCTGTCTTTGGTAAGATTACCGACTGGTTGAAAATAGCCCAATATAGTTCCAGTATATAAAAATGGCAACCGTTCTTTGTGACTAATTACCAGACATAGCATAACATCTATTGTTGTGGAGTGAAAGATGCTTGAAGCCCTGGTTGTGATGACACTTAGAATCTCATCTTCATGCTAATGGCCTGCTTTTTGAAAATCAGCATGGTTTTACACGTGGAAAATCATGTGCCACAGCTTTATGTGAGGCAACAACTGGAATGGCTGGAAGCCCTTGATCGACGTTCAAATCCAACTGCACGTATTGATCTGATTAGTGGACTACAGTCGGGCATACTTTGAGTCATTCTTCATCATGTTCTAATCACCTAAATTAAACAAAACCTATGGTATCTGTGGTGCCATGCTAATTTGGATAACTTCTTTCCTATCCTGTCGACAGAACGTGTTATGTTCGGTGGTAGCCAGCTCCAGAGTGGATCAAGTTTTATCAGGAGTCCCTAAGGATCTGTGCGGGGCCACTCTGTTCAACATTTATGTTACGATCTCAATCTGCATTGCATTCGTTATCTACAATATGCTGACGACACTTTCATCTTACAAGGCAGTCAGAAGTAGTACTGATTCTGTCGTGCTTCAATCCGATATTGATAAATTAAATTGGTGGTCGGACAATAATGCTCTTAAAATTAAAACCTCTCTAAAGTGTCAAGTATGTGCATTACGCGGCGCAAAGTAAAGCCTATTCTTTCTTACATATGATAATAATACCAAACATCGTAAACAACTGACACTCTTCGCCTTTTAGGCGTGTGATCGTGCAGTGTATTCGACCTGGAATTGTCAGTAAATGCAGTTGTCAATAAAAGTGCCAATAAGTTACTGGGTTTATTAGGGTGGGTGCTGGAAAATAATCAGCTGTTTCTTCTGAAGCTCTACTGTAGCCTTATAATGCCAGTATGGACTACTGTGCACCTGTGTGGAATGTGAAGACAATCTCTGTGTTAAGCTGAAGACCAAGAAATCTTAACGTGGGGGCAGATAGTGTTCAAAGATACCCAAGACTTCGTCAGATCTTCAGCATAGACGCGAAGAGTTGGGAACGGGTAACCCAAGATGCCCCCATGTGCAATCTTTATCAAAGATGGCGTTGTCCAGAATCCAAAACTCATCAGGCAGTACTCCTTCCATCGATTGTCCTGTGTGTCACGACTTTTCCATGCGCAAATTGTTGTTCTTCTCGCAAAGGTGCACCAACAACTCTTCGTCATCTCGCAAATTAGTTGTCCGTCGTCATGGTAATCTTCATCACTGATGGACGTACGAACACATTTGTGTTGTGTGTTGTATAGGTCAAGTGGATTTTGTGATGCGGAATGTGGGACATATGATTGAGGGACTATTTAACTTTAATCGAGCATACCTAGGGGCCCCAGTTGGTATTTTGTCCCCGGGCCCGGGAACATGCTAGCTTACCGCCACTCAGTTACCTCACTTGCATGCACTGTACATTTACTTTCACACAGGCATTGTGACACATACAGACAAAGAATTTTAGCTCCTAAATACACACAATGCACACAGACCCGGCGCGTAAACCAGACCTGACGGGCTCCGGGGGGGGGCAAGGACCAAGAAGCTTCCCCTTTTTTCCATTCTCCCACTTCTGCTCGTCCCCATTTTTAGCTTCTCCGTCCCCACTTTTAGTTGTACGAGGGGCAGTCTGCCTCCCGCTGGTTACGCCACTGACACATACAACACACACAAACACACCATACACATACACACACAAACACACAAACTCACATTACACCACACCCACATTCATGTACATTTTTAGCAGATTTAACTTTTGTCTATATCTACATTTGGTCTTAATTATTGTGTTTGCATAGGTTAGTTTTAATTTTGGAACGGGTGCAATATTTTGATGTTGTGCAATTATTTTGATGTAGATTTTTGTTGTCTTGGATCTTCTGAGTAGGGATGTGCACTTTGGTGACAGTGCATTTTTGTGCTTATCAGCACTCCCTGGCACCTCATAAGGTTTAATTTTATTTTAATATTTTTGTTTTTTGAATTTTGGTTTTCTTTTTCGGTTTTTTTGTTTTTTTGAATATTTTTAATGCATAAATAAAAAAAAAATTAAAAATAAGTCTTTATTGGCCAAAATTTGATACGTCATCAAAATTTGAGTCCACATGTAAAATATATAGATTTTTTAAAAAAATATTTATATGCTACTTTGCATTCATATCTTTAAGACCAATTGAATTTTAGAACCTTAATATAATATAATTTGCCAATGATCTGCGAAAGAAAGAAAAAATAAATCGGCATTGATGTCTGTACATAAACATTGCACCTTCAAGTTATTTTCTCGCATTGACATTTGATCAGTTTTGAGCTCCACAATGCTTGCATACTTCCACTAGTTTTCCGGAATTTGTGTCCACAAAAGGTTTTGGACATCATTAGAAGTCTCAGTGCTGTGTGCTTTAAATTGTAGAATATGTGTTTATGATGTCACATGTTTTACATTAGACGCCCTATGTTGTTTAAATTACAGGGCAAAGTATCACAATAATATCTAAGCATACACTACAATAGAAACAGATCAATTCCTACAAATCTCCAACTAAGTGAAAATAAATTTAATTGCAAAATAAAAAAAAATCTGCATTTTAAAAAGTTCTTTCTCCTTTTATAGGGTTATTCATTCTACTTATAAGTAGCTTCTGAGGTGCTTTATATATCTAAAATGCAGGTGTCGGGATAGTATTGGGCCTTAAGTTTGGCGCATAAATCCAAGATTTATGTTCAACTTCATAGTTGAAGAAATTTAACTCCTTGTTTTAAATTCGTTTGCATAATTTGCAACAAATCCAATATTACTTACGAAGCAATTTTTCAAATTTTTGCCATATTTTCGTATGTGAGACTTGCAGAGGCATTACCTTGTAATATATACCCATGGAACAAAACAGTTCATAAAAAACATTAAATAGCGACGTTTTGTGATGCTATGGCATTTGTTTTAATGCCATTCTGTTTTTTTTTTTGTTTGTTGTTGTTTTTTTTTTTGTTTATTGTTTTTTGTTTTTACTATTTCCGTCCCTGAGACCTGTAGAAGCCACGATCATGTCTTGTGTCTTTACCAACCCTGGTTTCAGTGTAAATGAAGCCAATAGAAATTGATAACTACATTGGATCAGGTGTTTTAGTTGTAGCAGACCCGTTGGATTTCAAAGGAACATAATCGTTTTGCGCCCTCTGCTTTTTCCCGTATACATGTATAGTCTACAGATACATCGATAGTACTGGGTTTCCCGGGGGGGGCGGGACTTTGTGTTTTTTGTTTTGTGTATCATGCTCGATATTCAAGAGAGACCAACAAGCCAACGCTTAAAATCTGCAATTAACCATCCATTTTGTATTATACTAGTTAATCATCCATGAAATTCCAGCAACAAACACAGAATTTGGCCATATACTGATAATATACTGTTAAGATTTAATAATGTTAAAAAATTGGGTTAATATGAGATCTGAAGGTTTTAAAAAAAGATTTTGAAAACTTTTTCTGGAAAGGTTTTGGAAACTTTGTCTTACAATAGTCAAACACAGGTATCTTACAGATTTTCAAGAATTTTCTTTTTAAATGTGTGAAGAAAACGAGTCAAAAAATTTTTGCATATGTGGTTTATGTTAGTGTGTGATCAAATGTTTATATATTGTATTAGGTAGCCCGACCCAAGTAGTAAGTTTTATTTAGAAATGTTAAAGCATATTAAGAATAAACGCTTTGTTGTTTTACTGAATTAAAACACCATCAACAGTGTATTTAAATACAGTGGAAACTCATTATAATGACGTTTTTCAAAGGACAGTGAATTAGTTTCGCAAATTTCGTTATACTCAGGTTGGAAAAAAATTGGGTATCTGTGGTTAAGAGAAAAAATCTTTTTAAACAGGTTTTTTTCTTATATCAGATTTCGTTTATAATGAGGTTTTACTGGATGATATACACTAATCCAGTTTTACACATTCCAACACCTCACTGGCAGCCAATAGCTTGGGGTGCTGCCGGCTTTCACGCAAATGTGAAGATTAAGGTAGCTTTTGAATATACTTAAACAAGCGTGGTACGACGTACAAAAGATTTGAGTGTAGGGTTTTGGGTTGGCGGCCCCATAATGGCGGATCAATTCTGACCATATTTGGCTGGTCGATTTGTCTATATGTTGTGACCAATAAAACTTATGGCTTATTAGCTGCTTATTGTTTGGTCAAATGACAGTCAATTTGTAATTCTATAAAGATCTTTGTGCTAGACTCTTGAAATCAAAGGTAAGGCGACAAAAGTGAAGAGGAGAGGATTGCTGCCCACAATGGCAGAAAACATAATACCACTACGTCTCCTGGAAACCGAATAAATAGTTGCATGGCGATAGGTGGCCTTAAGTGCTAAGTTCATCAGAAGTCATAGGCTAGCGGGCAGATCTCATAGCGTTACAAAGGTGAACCACCAAACAGACATAATTTTGCTAAATAAATTGTGCTGAAAATTATTCAAAAAAAAATACACATTAGGTTTTGATAATCAGGCTAAGACCTGAACTGATTCTTTTCCATGTTGACTGAAACATTATGCATTCCCTTCTGAGACGTGGAATGCCCCAAATTACCATCATAAAACGCCCTAAAAAAGAGAATGGTCACGACCGTGACCCCAGGTCACAACCTGGCGGACCTTAGCTCTTCCTTCATTCCGTTTTGGCTCAAGCCCACACGGACGCGCGTATAAACATGCTGTGGGCGGGCCCGGAACGTGGGAAGTCAACCTTGGAAAGGAACTCAGGCTTCAGTTAGAGATTATAAAACATAATGTGTTTTTGAATAAATCATTACACTGAAAATGATTTCCTTTACACCCATGTGACTGAAACATATGCAGTAACCCCCGTTGAATGAATATTTTCAATCAAACACCAGACTAGCACACTCAGTCGGAGGTGTAGCATGAATTCAGAGCAGCCAACAGAAGGCAGCCAAAGGCAAGACAGCCTAAACATAGTAATATAGGTTTAAAAGGCATAAAGGCCAAAACATAAAAATCGGGGACATAAACGCCTCACTGACACGGAATACTCCGGGGCGGCGTCACGTCGGCGACGGATCGGAGAGCTTTATGAATAGGAGAATTTAGTGTTGTTTCTGCAAGAGTGCTCTCGCCACGTTCTCTTGGGGAGTTTGTACGTTTCTGTAGACACCGACGAAAAACGTTGTGGGAGCCTCCACGACATAGCTACGCAGATTTCGGCAATGCTGATTCCGCGGTGAGAGGCCCACGGGACGCGATGTTACGGACACCCCCCGGAAGGGGCTCGAGCTTGGGAAGCTCTATCACTGCGTTGGAATCACTAATTACAGCGCTAATCCATCTAGCAATGCGCTTGTGACGCGACCCGTGGGGGGAAGCGTGCGTAAAAAACAACGATCGTTCGAGCCCTGAGAGAAACTAGTCTTACGTTTATAGTACTCAGGCCCGAACGGGACAACCACAGGCGATCTTCCCGCATCGAAGAGTGACATGCAATTAGGGGTAAGATAATTGTTAGTGTCTGAATGAGGATGACTCGTTCTGGCCAGAAAGTCCGGCCTAAAGAACAATTTGACCCTGTCCCGAGAGACAAAAAACCTTTTTTTTTTTTTTTTCAGACGCTGACATCGAAATATTCCGATCTCGAGCATCGTCTCCCAGAGGCGAGAGCGACCAGGAAGACAGCCTTAATAGTGACATGCTTTAGTGATGCCTCAGCCATAGGCTCAAATGGCGGCTTCACCAAGTAGTCTAAGACTGTTTTTTTTTTTTTTTTTTTTTTTTTTTTTTTTTTTTTTATTAGAGGTCCAGGGTGGACCGTCTTCCTGGCCGGAGGTAGTGTATTAAACATCCCCTCTAGAAGGAGGCGGATCGAACCATCGTCGTTGATAGGCGATCCATCATTCGAAACTTAGGGATCGCTAAGATAGCGGACGTGTAGGTTTCTGACAGTCGAAGTTCAAGTCCGCTATGAAGCGATCGTTGAGAAAGTCAGCGATCTCGGCTACAGATGCCTGAGTCGGAGACACCTCTCATCGCTCACACCAGCGGAAGTAGGGTCCAAAACGCTTAGAGTAAGTGTCCATGGTAGACTTCCTTCTTCCGGCCGATATGAGCGAGGCAACCCTCTGCGAAAAGCCAGATCTCGGCATTCGCTGCCGGATAAGGCCTCGCAGTCAACGCTAGGTGATCCAGCGACAGACTGGCGCTCCTCCGTCCGGAAGGGACAATAGGTACGGACGGATCGGTAGACGCCGCGGCAGAGCCGCCAAGCGATCAACCATTGGCCGGAAACCAAAGGTGTTTCGGGCCAGAAGGGAGCGATGAGGATGACACGGCACGCCTCACGCCCGATTTTCGAAACTACATGATGCAGAATCGGGAATCGCGGGAGGCGTAGGCGTGAAACCCGTCCAGTCGATCGCCAGAGCGTCGACTGACGTACGCCCCCGGGTCGTGAGTCCGGGGTGCAATACAGAGGGAGTTGGTGACGCCAGGTTCGAAGAGGCGAAAAGGTCGATCTGAGGAACATAGAATCTCTCGAAGATCGCCCGCACGACATCTCGGTTCAGTATCCATTCCGAGGCAGTTATCCTGGCGCGAGACAGATCGTCGGAAAGAAAG
>JAMKCH010031961.1:0-37521 GCA_023653785.1 Ophioderma brevispina | reverse complement strand
AATGTGTTAAAATAGAGGAAAAGGGTGATTTTGATTTGCTTATATTTAAATATAAAACATAGAATTTCATATTTGCTCCTATACGAAATTAGAAATTTCACAATTTTTGTACCAAAGAAACATTTCTCAGCTTAGGGTCATGTGTCGTATAGTGGGACACCCTAGCGTTACATCATGGAAAATCAAGTAAATTCATCAATTTCTATATTTGATAGCATAGCATTCAAATGATGTACAACACTATAGTAAAACCATACATTTTCTGAAAGCTGAAGGTGTAAGGACGCTATATTTGCAATGTTGATGTTGATATACTGGGTGTGCAAGAAATCATATAGGGTGCAAAACCAAAAAAACACATTTTTTCACTTAATATGTTACCTGATGAAAATTCTTGAAGACAAGCAGTACCTGCAAGATAATTATATATTCTTACAGGCAGAACTATAGGCTTTCAAACCATATCAAATTTGGTATATTCAGCTTTTTGGACAAGTGACATACAGGGTGGCTAAAAATAGACACATTTTTGGCGAAAAATAACATGCGTTTATTAAGAAGTACAAAATGATCAATATAAAACAGTAAGAAAGCATAAATTTGTACTTGCTGGAAATCTTCAGAAAGAATAACAAGATCTGGACAGGTAACAAAGTAGTTTTTGTACATGGTGGTATGAAATTGTAGATATCAACTTGTAATGCTGCCCATATTTAGGTATATATTTTTAGGCTTTGTACCTTATAATCATACTTGTTATGGGCTGAGGGTCCTTTAATTGTAAGAAATTTTAATCAGTTAATGTATTTAAGTATTAACATGTACTACAGATGACCATACACTTTCAAATGTGAAACATGTATACAGGGTGGTGTTCAAAATTAATATGGTACATGTATTATGCTTTATAAAACAAATTATGTCATCATGATCAATGTGTGATAGAGATTGGCCGTTGAAGTCTTGAACATCAATTCCAACATGTACACTTGCTATTGGAACCAGTACTTCATGTCTTTCTTAAACAGCAATCCTGATCTGTTTGTATTTTTTAATTTTAGTATGAAATTACTGACCATCGTCTCACATGCGAATAGGCCATCAAATGATGAAATTGAGTTAATTAGTACATTAATTAGTTAATTGGTAACTAATTATGTAGCATTATTTAACTAGTGGAAAAGGAATATTTAGTTTGGTCATTTAATTTAACTGTATGTTGATTGAATTAAAGCATTTAGTTTGTTGGATAATGCTTTGTGTAGTTTGAAAACGAGCTGCATTACTTGCAGGCTGCTGTTAATATTAATTAAATCAAAGTTAATTAATCATTAAATAAGGGTTGAATTTGATTTAAGTACCTGGATTTTATACTAAGATATGTATGGAACCTGTGCAAGAGAAAAAATCTCCATATCACTAGTTGTTTGCATTTTACAACCATTTGAAAAATAGTAAGCATGTCAAAAACCCAAATTCCCATAGACTTAACACAGGAGGCTGCACCGCGGCTCCTGCACCGCGGCTCCTTCACAGTTGACTTCGTTATCATTTTGCTATTAAAATGACAATGATAAAATGTGAAAAAGTAATGCATTTTTGAAAAGAAGAATAAATACGCTTTAAAATAAGCCCAAATTTATGAGAGTTGGACAATTATTTATCTTGTAGCACTTTGCTAAACTCAAAAAAGTTAGTGCAGATGTAACGTCCTCCCAAATTCAGGTGTCCCACTATACGACACATGACCTTAATCCTTTTAGAAGGGGATATTTCTGATGGAAAGCTTTACATCAGGGCAAAAATCAGTGCTTTCGATTTTTTAAGGTACACCTGATATGCAAAATCTCTCGTTGCACCTTTAAGCTCCTGCTCTTCGTATGGACTACTGTACTTCAAGACAACATGATAGTGATGTGTTTCTGTGGTATCTAAGTCACTTGCTTCTTTTAATAGACAATGTGACCTATGATGTCACAAGTTGACATTCAGGATGCCCTCTGCTGTTTTCTGGCAGGCAAAATATTACAGTACTTTCTTTGACAGACCACATAAAATCGGGTCATAAATTACTTGCAGAACCAAACTAACTTGGTCACACTGAATTTTTTTTTTTTTTTTTTTTTTTTTGTTTTTTTGATATTTTTGGCATATATTTGAATTTTTTATTACATGTGCGGGAATATAGGGGTTTTTGATGATGCCCGATTTGAATTTCGTAATGATTTTCCTAAAAAACGTTCCAAAAATGCTAAACGGAGCCCAAGTTTATAGCGCCCTCATTTCATGAAGTTTTCATCCACTCTCAAAATGGCGTCGTGGTAATCACGGGGTAGCTACGTGGTAGCTGCGTGTCTACTCCGGTACTGTCTACTCAACATGCACCTTCTCTCCACCTAGTGGGCAACTACAGGGTAGCCATTGGGGTAGGTAAAGCAGAGTAGCCACATTACTGTATACCTAATAATTGTGTACTTTGTAAGCCCTATTTTGCAGCTACCGCCTCGCAATTAGCCCTGTGTGTACTGTGCAGTAGCTGCCGCGGTAGACATGGTGTAGCTGCCGTATAGGCTACCACGTGAGTAAGAATCCGGCCGTGTAGATTAGACACTCAATAGATTTCTTACCCTTGTATTTGGCTACAGAAATGTGTTAAAAGAGAGGAAAAAGGTGATTTTGATTTGCTTATATTTAAATATAAAACATAGAATTTCATATTTGCTCCTATACAAAATTAGAAATTTCACAATTTTTGTACCAAAGAAACATTTCTCAGCTTAATCCTTTTAGAAGGGGATATTTCTGATGGAAAGCTTTACATCAGGGCAAAAATCAGTGCTTTCGATTTTTTAAGGTACACCTGATATGCGAAATCTCTCATTGCACCTTTAAGCTCCTGCTCTTCGTATGGACTACTGTACTTCAAGACAACATGATAGTGATGTGTTTCTGTGGTATCTAAGTCACTTGCTTCTTTTAATAGACAATGTGACCTATGATGTCACATGTTGACATTCAGGATGCCCTCTGCTGTTTTCTGGCAGGCAAAATATTACAGTACTTTCTTTGACAGACCACATAAAATCGGGTCATAAATTACTTGCAGAACCAAACTAACTTGGTCACACTGAATAAACAGCTGGTTGAATTAGGAAGCATGCTTAATAAACAGTGTTGGTATATTATTTAATTTGAAACAAAAGTTACAACAACAAAAATGAAATTACCCCATGCAAAGTATAGGGTTTTTTTGCACATTAGTTTTTCAGATTTTCTCTCTTACACCAACCGGGGTACCACAAACATAAACAAATGTCACATCATCTAAACAATGCCTTGGATTTTGAGTAGGAAAAAGCCTGCTATAAAGTTTCACCTCGTTGTGGCAATTGGAAATCGCAGAATTAAGACTTACACGCAGCAGTCACTTGTGCGTTTTGTGTTGCTCCATTGTTTAACCCCAAGATAAGATATTGGTTTACCACTAAATTCAAGTTTAATATTAGGCATTTGAAAGTCTGTTGCACATCTTGTAGAATAATTGTGATTTACTGGCATTTGTTACAAACATGTTGTCAAATGTGGAAGGCAACAGGTTGTTACTGTATTTGTACATGAATGTTCCATTATTAAGTTTACGCAATCCATTAGTTTTAGTTGATTGCACATAACTTAACATCTAGACCAGGCGGCAGACAGGCAGGGAGAATGGCTAACTGCTAAGTGTCCTCATGAACATTCGTTCAGGTGACAAAACCACAATTCGGACAGAATGGTACTACTCATATGCAGATATCTTTGCCAATTTAAAATTCTGCGACAAAAATTTGACTTGTTTTCACAGGAAATAGCCACTTCTGCTTTTGATTCCCAATAATTAATAAAAGCACACAATATTGGACAATCCATTAGTCTATAATTACTCATGCTACTATTAATCCCTTAAAATGTTTTGGTAGCAAAATACACAAGTGTGTCTGTGCTGTGTGTGCTACACCCATATGTATACAACAACATGGGCATATTGTCAATATGATCCAAGATATTCTGAATTGAAGTACATAGTTGTGCAGTGTTTATTCATAGATAACAGTACGGGTACCAGCCACATTTGTGTGGCTGGTACCCGATTATGGTTCACCTAGGATTTGAGGCTGATCACACTTAGGGCCCATATTAAATTGTAATGTACAACTTTTCCAAGCTTGGCTTGGGATTCCCATGTTCCACTGGAAAGTAAAGTACATAAACTACAGCTTGGCTAGTGAAAACTGGAACTAATTTGTTCAATGTGAAACCCTTAGTCATCACGTGGAACAAAAGGGTGTTTCAAACAACTAAGTAAAATGCATTTTGTTCTACTTCCTGGTTCTCTGAAGTTGACGGAAAATAATAATTGACTATGTATGCAAACGGTTTCAAGTTTGTAGTAATTGTTCAGTGCACAGCCAGATTCTTACTCACGGTGTAACCCAGAGCTTAGGTTACTCCATATGTACTCTTAGCTCTACTCCAAGGGTACCCCTTTATGCATTATTGATGCAGTACCTACAACTAAGTACTTGCGAAGTACACAATCCACTGGGTGCATAACAGCTACGTTTTCTTAGCAGTATCCATCCTATAGTGTACTCTGCAGTTGCCTGCAAGGTGACTGACAGGTACCCATGCATGTAAGCCACCAGTAGTGGAGTACCTTCACAAAAGAGACCACTGAAACACATCATCGTGTAAGGAAAAGAGGGTTACCCTATAGCAAGCAATTTGTCATACACACCTGCGCCAGGTTTGTTCTGACCACATCCCACCGTACACTTGGCGTCATGGGATAGCTGTCACGATAAATCAGTGTGGGTGCAAAGAGAAAGTACAAGAATTGAGAGAAATCAGGACAAGGCTGATCGTCTGATGTTTGACTGGTACTGCTGGCCAACGACGACTTGGAATGATCTTTTGAAACAATACTGTTGTTGGTTGAGTGAGCCACAACACCTGTATAAAAAAGATGAAGAGAGCAGTTCATATTAGTAATATATACTGTACATCATCACATTAAAATCATAATAATTTGACAAAAAATATATTGTTTGATAGCATGCACTCACATATTTTTAAACAAAGTAGCACAGTAGACAAGAAATTGTGTCAGAAAATCTCATCTTTCAAGGACTCTGGGCTTTTTTACTTGCTAATATCTAATCAGGGGAGGGTGGCCAAGAAATACAAATTTCAGACGTCGCCATTTATTTAACACGTAATTAAGCGAAATCTTAACGAAAAATTCTGAATTTTTTATATGTTGTCAAGGAATATTTTCTTATTCCAAAACCGTTGGAGTTGAAGAATCAACTCCACTAGAAGGGTTATTTCCGATTGTTTTTGTATTAATAACGAACGAGGACGAGGTCGTATGTAGGTCATGGGAACACCCTTGACCGACCCTCATCAAAGCACCCAAGTTGGTTTGCACTCTGTATTGCTGTAATTACTTTTGACATTTTTGGTGAATTGCTATAATGAATGAGGCTTGGCCGCCACCGCCTGTATCTAATCACATGAAATCTTCCAAAGTGTCCATAGCTATTTCATTAAAGTACTCAAAAGTTCAAAAGTGTTTCAGTTACTCAAAAGGAAAATGAACTATTTGTATTGAAGTCAAACAGCATCAGTTTGAGTACATAGATAAAACTGATGTCTTTAGAATGTCATTTGGGTCCAGGTTGTCTGCAGCAATTGGGAATTTGACATTTTTTGAACAATTGCATTCCCCAGCAGGCATGTGTCATCTGCTGTTGTGGTTTGCAAAAGGAGTCAAAGGTCATGTGTGGTCATTAGAGGTCAATCTGCATATACCCCATATTAGTCTCGGGCCAGTGGATCTGCCGACCGAGTATGAAGTTAAAGGTGCTCCAAGGTGTTCCAATTATGTGTGTTATCTCTACTTGATATAAAAACCTGGGACTTTCACACACTCATTATCAAGTATCGTGGGAAACAAACTTGCTGTGTTTTTATTCTCTATTTTGGGAAGGAAATGGATGTGAAGGCTGAAATTTCAAGACACTGAGAAAACTACAGCCTTTCATCTGTTCTCCAAATTGATACTACTTCTGAGAAATTCAGGTGGGTCTCAAAGATGAAAGGAACAAGCACCTTTAATCAGTTTAAATGCATACAAGTATGTGTACAAGATGTTCAGAGTTGACATTTTTTACCACACACACAAAAGAGGGATGGCCTGATTTAAGTATATAAAGTTTTCATCTTGATAGAAGGGCCTTCACCTCAAAACTCCATCTTTGAAGTTTTGCGCCAATATTTTCAATCCGTTTTGATGTGAGAGCTAAAACACCATTTTATAAGCCCCATAGAGTACTCTGTAAAATTGTTATAGGTCGACCAAAATGGGGCACATTTCACTCATAACTTCCAAAACAAACATCCTTTACCCCTAAGATTTTACAGGATGAGAAAATTAGTAGCTTTCTTCAGATACCCAATTTTTGACCACTTCCGGCAAAATCTGGGGTTGCGGGGACATAGCGATCGGACCATGGTCCTTTAAGAAATCCCCAAGTGCCGACGACACTCATAAAAAGGCTTGTACAACCTTCATGATGTAGATCTTACCCATAGCTGGCTTCCACTTCAAAGCACGTGGAACATTCTCCCTCACAAACGAGTGTGTTTTCATCATCAATCTAATCTGTTCTGTGATTACGACAATAGCCGACGCAGGAGGCAGTTTGTTGACGACGACGACATGGATGGGATACAGCAGAAAAATAACCTGACCAATTATGTAAACTAAAAGCCACACAACATCAGGTACCCGTTTCTGTAGTTGATGCCTGTGTCTGGCCCAGTACTGGAATGTTGCGAAGACAATGACCATGGTCCACAGCATCATCATACACCAGGTCCACATTACTACTGGGAATTTTCCAAAGCACCACCAGATGAGGCCAAAGTCAAATTGAAACCTGGAAGAAAAAAAATCAAGAAATTATTTCTTTTCTAAAAATTATTTCTTTTCTCAACTATTTAACCCCCTTATGTGCTATAAATAAGCTTGCAGTAGAAATTACTTGGTTGAAGTAACTATTCTCATCTGCAGGACAACATCTTCTTTCCAATCAACTAGCTAATTGTAAAAACAGAACAGGTGCATTCACAATCTAAAATAACTGCAATAATTTACCACATATACCTATATTAGATTCCAGTTGATAGTGGAATAGCCTCTACTTTTTTGTAGGTGCAGGTATGAATTGAGGGGATTAGTATATAAAAACTTTAGTCCATGTATTTGTGGTAGGATGTGCGCTATATATAGCCATTCACAGTCCCAATCGATAGTCAAAGCATAAACCATTGAATGTTCAAAGAAAGCGCAAACTAAATCCAGGAATAGTTTCAGTGAAAGCAGGTGAAAGCTGATTTTATGAATAGTGAAGATAAACGTTCTGCATTGTAACACACAGGTGTCTGAAGCCTTCTAAACTTTATGATATGTTGTTGGTAGGCAATGTTTAAAACCAATTCTGGGGTAGACACACTATGCATCACATATTATAAAATACAAAGTATTGACTGGACGAACAACATAACTTTATTTGTAGTTGGCCAGTTTCTTTCAATCCGATCTCTTTTGTATTGCGAGGAAGAATTAAAAGAATTTCTGGGTATTTTCGTCCCCTATTTTGAGTAATGGACAAAGTCCAAACTCTGCCCATAACTCTACCATCAATTGGAATCTACTATAACAGTAAAACACCTGGAGCCTATTTAATTATGCAACAATTTTAACATCAATTTAAAATGGCTAATGCCTGAGTGCAATGGCAAAAGTTATATAATATTGGATGGCTGAGGGTGAAACAGAAAATATCGCCCGAGCCTAGATCAAATATCGGGCTATCCTAATATTTGTAAGACATAACTCATGCCTATCCCTTCAACCCTAACCCATTTAAAACCACTATCAGCGATTTCTTCACAATGTAAACAAAACGCACCTCTCTATTTTTCATCAAAGTCCACTTTTTGGCACTGTTGTATTGGCAATTGTTGTTGAAAAGGCCCCTGTAAGTGGCTAACCGTAACACGCTGTATTTGTCAAGAAATTATGATTTTTCTGCTTTGTTTACTAATAAACGTCGGGATCCGACTTTTTTAAGGTCTAGAAACGGTCGTAGCATCTTCAACACTGCTTTAAAATGCTTACGTGTCTGTTTTTCACAAAGAAAAGTAATATAAGGTGTTGATATGACCTAGTTCTAGCAATTAAAAGACAAAATCGGCATCTTGAGTTTGGAAAAAAAAATGACTGATAGTGGCTTTGAATTTGTGATGTTTCCAAATAGGTAGAAAAAAAGTAGCACCTGAATCTAACTATGTACAGTGTATATGGTGCCTCAAAAAGTGTTGTGATGTCAAGGTACAAAACTCGCACTGCAAGACTGAACAAATTATTTTGTGAACCGTTACTGAAATGCAGATACACAATTAGTCTTAGAATATCATTTTGCGATTAAAGTCATTCGTTTTAATACATTTTGGGGGGGTTAGTGAAGTTGGTGGAGACGGTACGATAATTTTCAGCAAGCAAGAAAACCCTTAGCTTCACTCAAATGCAAATTTTCGCTGCGCTCAATCAATAAAATGCAATTATCGGGCAAACACCTCCCAGCGCGAACCCTGGTGTCTAACCTTAAAAAGTTGTATACATTTTAATTCATATTATAATAAAAAAACAATGTAGATTATTGCACAAACTTTTTTAAAAAAACCCCGCCACACATTTGAACACAAAATAACATTTGACAGGAATTTATTAAAGAGACACTGGCACATTGAAAATAGTGCGCCCTCAAGATTTTTCAAAATCGATATTTTTGCATGCATGGTTGTAATCTTTTATATACAAAAGCCCGAACTCACCTGAAATGATTCAAGACCAAATCAGAGTCCTTATGTGTAAACAGAACGATTTTTCAGCAGACGGCGAAATGGCGTTTTAACACAAGAACACGCATGCCGTATGACGTTTCCCACGCTATGCACACTGTTTGATCGGTCTATACCCTTTGTGGTTTTAATATCAGTGAGTACGAGTCAAAAATATTCATGTATATCACATTTGTTGTTTAAAGTTATGGAGTCTTTATCCATATCATGTCCCTATCTGTTTTGGGGTCTGTTATTTTTATGTTAAATATATCTCTGTTTCTCCAATGGCCTAGATATATTGGAGAGCAAATTTAAGAAATTTCATATTTTGTGAAAATGTGCCAGTGCCGCTTTAGTTTGAGGAATGTTTTAGTTTTAACTAAGTATTTATTCTTTACCTAATATCGAATTTTGTAAAGTTGAGGAATGTTTTAAACAGTTTTTATTCTCTGCCATAATTCACTGCACGAATTTGATTGATATACTGTACAACAAAGGCAATTTCCATGTATTTTAATTTGATCCTCTAATATGCAAGGTCACCATTGTATTCAATCATTCATTCAACTGTAACTTAAATATAGGTCACACAGATGACCAGGCCTCTACCCCAACACTTAAAAACATATCATGATTGAAAAATATTTTAATTTGCAGGAATAGCTTCACCAGTGAAGGATACGTCTGTAGCATTCTCATAGTCCATTTTCACAGGGGCGGTGTACAATTGACAGAAAGGAAAGAAAATGGCAGTGTTCCAAATACTATTCTCCATTCAATACGGTTGTAGTAAGTGTCCGTTCGTACAATAATACTAAATCTCCATTCTGTCCTCTTATTAGGTTGCTTCTGTCTATCATTTGCAGGGTATGTTTAGATACCTGCTTCTTGTTACATACGTGCGAAAATATGATTTTTGATGATTTTTATCGATTTGCTGATTTAGCAAATCAACTGATGCTGTCTTTAATATTCCCACCTGGCACACCTCTCTTCTGAAGTCCACACCAACAGCAAGCGACTAGACTGACCCTAGTATAGTCCCACCTGTTTTTTAACTGAAATTAGCTTGAATTTATGGGGTGGTTTATAATTGTGATCTTCACCTTAACATACACCATGAGGCATCAACATTTCAGCCTTTCAGAGTTAAACTTAATTCCAAATATTTTCAAGTGTCAAATGAAATGTGTGATCATTAACACTTACGTGACAAAGGGTTTTTCACTCCCATTGGTGCCCAAGGGGTGGGGGGGGTTCCATGGGACCGCCCCCTAAGGAAACCACTTTCCCGAGGGAATTTTTTGCATGAAATTTAGACCACATGGTTAAGGGGTCATAAGACAACCCCACATCAGCAACAAAAATGAAATTGTTATTTTGGCTCAAATTAGGGGCACAACTTGTTTTTCAAAACACGTCTAAAATTGGGGAAAAAGACAGAAAAAAAAAAAAATTTCAAATGAGCCTTGCGCTTACACCAAACCATTTTGAAAAGTTATTTTATGTTGATATCTATCTAGAAGACCCAAATTAACATATATTTAACACAACTAGCATGTTTTAAGGGAATCCTGTGTTTTTAACGGGTGTTGCAAACACGTCATTTTCCCCTAGAGTTGTTACCGTGACGGTATTGCAACATCCAGAATGAATTGTTGTTTTCAGCACCTAAGGAGGGTTAATTTGTTTTAATGTTGACTAATAATTGTTTACTTACATGTCTGTGGTGAACTTATATCAAGCAAAAAAAAAAATTGCTTTGGTTCTTGGTATTCTTTTTTATTTTTAAAAATATTCTGAAATGACTCCGTTAGTGCCCAAGGGGGGTTCCATGGGACCCCCCACACTTAACTCATGACCGGCTTGACCACTTTTAATTATTTTTGGATGAAAAGAAGCGCATTTAAAAGTCAAGACATTTTACAAATTTTCGGCCCAAAACTCCCACGCGTAAAGCGGCCAGCGCGAAACCAAATTTTGGGGGTCCCTAGGACCGCCCCCTTGTCCACTTAAGGGGTTAAAGACCTGTAAATGAAATGAAGCATGAACCTATTAATTTGTAAAATCACAAAAAGAACTCCAAAAAAGGCATGATTGTAACAAAAATTGCATGTATTCTAGTTCCTTCCAGCAAAAACTCAAGGTGACATTATAAAGGATTTTCTAATATTGTTTCCATATTTAAAAATCGGAGTTGGGAGCTATAATCCGAGCATGGGACTATACTCGGGTCAGTACGGTATGTCACCGAGTTCCTCTATAGCTCTAAATAAAAGAATGCAAATTAAGGTTCAAACACATTGAAGTGTGTTTAGATAGGGAAATTCTTTTAGGAAGATTTGTGCCATGCAATTTAATTGGCTTACCAGCCATGAGAAAGTATTGATATCAAAATAAATGTTGCATTTTCATAGTGCCAATGGCATTACAGATATACTCAAAATGCTTTTACTCCAGTGCCACTATAATAGGTCAGCTACCACACACACATATGCCATAATGCACCGTCATACCTTTGGATTGTTTATTGGACACTTATTCCGAACATGTCCCTATTTGTACCTGGGTAGAGAGGCCATTCAAGTGATATACCGCGCACACAACGCTATAGCTTGTCCTCTACTTCAGTGCAGTGGACGTCAGCGCGAAATTTGTTGGTCGCAAGAGTAAATCGCTCGGCCGCTGACTTAAGTGACGGCACTTTTATGCACGTGTACAACGACGGCATTTCTTGACGCGGGCATAAATGTCATGACATCACTGCACAGAGGTGAGACATGGACTATAGCAGCATGACCCGTTCTCACATTCTTTACATCAGGTCATTATATCCACTGGACCACACGCATCTCCAGCTGGAATAACAATAAAGATTGGGTTGGGCCCCAATACTGCAATGAACAAAAAATAAAAAAAAAAATTGACTGAATATGGCTTTGAATTTGTGATTTTCCAAAAGGTATAGAAAAAAAGTAGCACCTGAATCGAACTATGTACAGTGTATATGGTGCCTCAAAAGAGGGTTTGTGATTCCAAGGTACAAAACTCGCACTGAAAGACTGTGAACAATTATTTTGTGGAAACTTGTTACTGAAAGCAGATACAACAATTAGTATGAGAATATAATTTTGCGATTTAAAGTCAGTCTTTTTAATACTATTGGGGGGTTGCGTTTAGTGAAAGTTGGTTGGCTGGTACATAATTTTCAGCAAGCAAGAAAACCCCTTAGCTTCACTCTCAATGCAAAGTTCCTGCGACAAATCAATAAAATGCAATATCGGGCAAACACATCCCAGCGCGAACCCTGGTGTATAACCTTAAAAAGTGTGTTAATACATTTTATTCATATATACTAAAAAACAATGTAGAGTATGGCATAAACTTTTTTAAAAAATCCCCGCACACAATTTGCAACACCAAAATAACATTTGCAGGAAGATGTTATGTAAAGAGACACTGGACACATTTTGAAAAATAGTGCGCCCTCACGATTTTTCAAAATCGTATTTTGCATGGTTGTCAGGCTTTTATATACAAAAGCCCTCACCCGAAATGATTAAGACCAAATCAGTTTTCTTATGTGTAACAGAACGATTTAAATTTACCGTCGCCGGCGAACGTTAAATTCAGCAGACGACGGAAAATGCGTTAACACAAGAACACGCATGCCGTAGGCACGTTTCCCACGCTATCTGCACACTGTTGATCGGTATAACCTTGTGGTTGAATATCACGTGAGTACGAGTCAAAAATATCATGTAATATACACATTTTGTTGTTTAAAGTTATGAAAAACTAAAAAATCTGCAAAACTAAAATATCATTTTTGGGGTATGTTATTTTTATGGTAAAATATATCTCTGTTCTTCCAATGGCCTTAGACTATCATTTGAGAAGCAAATTACGGGGGAAATTCATATAATTTTGTGATGACAATTGTGCCAGTGCCGCTTCAGTTGAGGAATGTTTTAAGTTTTAACTAAGTATTTTATTCTTTGCCATAATATCGAAGTTGTTAAAGTTGAGGAATGTGTTTTAAACAAGTATTTTTTCTCTGCCATAATCTCACATGCAAAAAATTGATTGATAATATTTGTTACAACAAAGAGGGCCATTTCCATGTTTTTTGCTTGATTTCAGGTCTCTTAATATGCAAGGTCACCTTGTATTCAATCATTCATTCAACTGTAAATTAAATAAGAGTCCGCATAGCTGACCGGGCTATACTCCCAAACACGTAATATTCAACACCTGTGCAACACCTATATTCTGGTCTCCAGCAACAACAGCAAGAACTTAGACTGACCCTAATATAGTCCCACATGTTTTTAACCTGAAATAGCTTGAATTTAGGGGGTTGGTTAAATAAGTGATCTTAACCTTAACATACACATGAGCATCAACATTTCAGCCTTTCCGGTTAAACTTAATCCAAAATTTTCAAGTGTCACTGCAAATGTGTGATAATTAAATACCTTAATGAAAATGAAGCTATGAACCTAATTAATTTTTGGAAAAATCACAAACAAGATACTGCCAAAAAAGTCATGATTGTAACAAAAATTGCATGTATCTATTGCCTTCCAGCAGAAAAAACCCAAGGTGGGATTTCTAAGAGGATTTTTCTAATATCTTCAGATTCTTTCAAAAACTAGTGTGGACTAGCAACTCGACACACGCCACCGCGGGACTATCCTCGGGTCAGTACGGTATGTCACCGAGTTCCTCTATAGGCTCTAAATAACAGAATGCAAATTTAAGGTTCAAAACACATTGATAGTGTGTTTAGATAGGGAAATTCTTTTAGGAAGATTTGTGCCATGCAATTTAATTGGCTTTACCAGCATGATGAGAAGTATTGAATTAAAAATAAATGTTGACATTTTCATAGTGCCCATGCATTACAGATATATCAAAATGCTTTTACTCCAGTGCCACTATAATAGGTCAGCTACCACACACACATATGCCATAGGCACAGTCATACCTTTGGATTGTGTTTATTGGACACTATTCCTAACAGGTCCCTATTTTGTACCTGGGTAGAGAGGCCAGTTGCAAGTGATATACAGCGCACAACACGCTATAGTCTGTGTCTCTACTTCCGTGCAGTGACGTCGCCGCGAGATTTGTTGGTCGCAAGAGTAAATCGCTCGCGCTGACTTAAGTGACGGCACTTTTATGCACGTGTACAAAGACGGCATTTCTTGACGCGGGCATAAATGTCATGACATCACTGCACAGAGGTAGAGACATGGACTATAGCAGCAGGACTCGTTCTCACATTCTTTACATCATGGTCATTATATCCACTGGACCACACGCATCTCCAGCATGGAATAAAAATAAAGATTGGGTTGGGCATACTGCATGTCTGACATTATATTTCGGTTCTAATACATGCACACATACTGGGCCTGGGTATGTTTGCATTCAACAGGTTGTTCCAAGTCTTTTACTGGGTGATGGCAGTCCTCTTGTGTTGTGTATTTTGGTATCTAATTATTTGAAAATTGAGTCAAACATTACCTTGAATGATAATAATAATGAGAAAAAAGTTAAGACGGGAGCTACATCCCTTTCCCAAGACATGGTATATGCTACGTGCTATCTTATAATCAGGCTGATGATAACAGTCCACTGGCATGTCTTATTAATACTAATGGCGAAAATAAACCAACGGCTAACTTGACTTACCTCCCTGTTTCAATGTACTCATAGACCATAGTGTTGAGAATGAAGACAATTAGAATAGCCACAAAGATGTTGTAAATGGTCTGAATATTTTTATTCACAAGAAGTTGCCTGCAAAAAGTATACATACAAAAATGATAACAAATTATTTTAATAAAATGACAATACTACTTTTGTAGACTGATATGTTTGCTCAAATTGAATGGCATTTGAAGACAGCAAATTTGAGGTAAATGAACTAGCTGTGGACACCAACAGATCACAGAGTATGTACATTTGCCCCGTAACAAAACCTCCCAAAACAAAAAAAAAGAGCAAAGAGTACGGTATAGAGTTTACATTGCACCTGATAACAATCTATATCAAATTTACATTTTCAGTATTATTTATGTGCACAGATAACAACAAGCCCATACAAAGAGAGCACATCGCATCGAGTGATAAAATTAGCTCATAATTTTATTTCATTATAATTAACTAATTCAAATTTGATCAAAAGGCAGCTGTAATCAGCAACAATACAGTGCAAATTACCATGCCAGTCAAGAGCAAGTGTTGATTCAATATCTGGCACAGGGCTAATCAATGCAAATGAACAAACAGTCCGATATTGCACATTATTATGTTTTGGGGAGTCCAAGTGTGTGATGAAAATATTGGATCCAAAACATGATAATGATAAAATTGGATGATTTACGCCCAATATTAATTGGTCTCGCTATGAGTTTCAAAATATTGGGCAAGACTGCGTCTCGCCCCCAATATTTTTGCAACTCATAGCTCGACCAATTAATTTGGGCTTAATTGATCCAATTTTATATCATCCTGGGGCAATTATCAACCCACACACACACACACACACACACACACACATGCATTTAGGTGTGTGGACAATTGTACACCAGAAATGCCAGGGTTCAAATACAACACATTTGGAATATGGGTTCTCTCTCTGGTCTGCCCCTCCAACTGATTTTCTGATTGCAATTCAACCTAAATTAGTTATATTTTTTTGTATACACGAATCCGACGGCGACTATGTTCTCCCCTACGCCGTGGGCGGCGCACTCACCATCCGCCATGACTGGGGGGCATCTTTTGCATTTCTCGTTATACACCGCGTTTAGGTTGTACGTGTTACCACAAAGAAGCGATCATTTTGATCGGTTCTGACGGCAAAAATCAACACTATTTCACTGTTATCCATTTGTATATCATCATGGGCGGCTCAGGAAAAAAATGTAAATTTCTTGGCTGCACAAATAGCGATAAAAAGTTACAAAAATGGAAACAAACTGCATGTGAAATTCACTCGCCAATGGCATGTCACATGAAGAATGTGAATGTCTGCAGCCGTACCGGATGCATCGGTTCCCAAATGGAAAAACCACCGAATCTGCCAAGCTTCTAATGAAGTGGAATTAACTTATTTTATTTTTATTATTTTTCATTTAGTTTGCTTTAAATACGATTGTTGTTTTCACAAAATTCCATTTTAAAACATGGTTAAATTTAGTTCCACATGTCACGTACACGAACATCACTACATGTACAGTAAAAACCAAAACAACCCTGAAACAATCATCGTATCCATTTCAGTCTAAATACCACATTGTAACTCGCCGGTCATTTTCACGTGTACTGATAGTCCAGGCGTGGCACATTCCATGCACAAACGAGACTAATTTTGTTCAGATCTCCGAAATCGATCACATGGGCATGGAAGCGTCCTTTCTAAAACATTAACAACCCGCATCGGAAGATGTCACGTTTTTCAGCAAATACGATCGGTCTTTGGGAACTATTCAATTTTTTACGTACACGGAATATATCAACATTCTGTTGTTACTTTATTTTTGTCTGGATGTTTGAATTTTACGAAAAATGATTTTTCTCACGCGGCTGTTATTACCAATTTTTAACATGTATTCTAACCATAAGGCGACGAAAATAAAAAACCTTGTTTTACGGGCCCGACCGACCCTGATTTTTCAGTTTTGCAGATTTTTTTTTTTAGTTTTTCCAAAAATCATGTAAAATCAGCCCGTTTTTAGCCCAAATTGATCAATTTTGGCTAATTTTTGCTAGAAAATTTGTTTGTAAAAAAATTTCATTTTTTCCTCTTGATTTTTCAGATTTTTGGGCTATTTTAGGCCAATTTTGACCTCCAGAAAAGAAAAAAAATATAAAAAAAGAAAAAATTCGCCCGACCGACCCTACTCTTAAGGTCCGGTCGCCCGTAAAACAGGGTTTTCTTTTTTCGTCGCCTAAGCGTTCATTTCTCAGTCACGCAAAGTGGGCGAGATAACCTTCAATTTTTACAACAACAGTAAGACACTTGCCCTGGAATTCCAGTTTAGGCCAGTCCCTGACATCCTTCCATAAATCCATGGAAATAAACAGTGAAAATTGTTAAAAATTGCGAAAAAGGTAGGTTGTAAATTCTTATTATTTCGTTCGTTAAGCTCGTAAAAGGCAATATGCGGCGTGTGTGTACTGTGTGTTTGGTGGCCAGGATGCCCCCCCAGTAATGGCGGCGACGTAGAGGGTGTCCTTTCGAGGCTTCCCTGTCGGATTCGTGTATTATTGAACTTAAAATTAAAATGCTACAACATACTGATTTTATTTTGGTTTCATTTGAAAGACTCACTACATACAGCCCTGCACATGTTTATTATTTTATTTACATCTAATTTAGCCTGGGTTGATGATTCAGTGTTCAGACACTGCTTTACAGCGAAAGCCCAGGGTATCAGGACATCAGTTTGGGACAGTCAGGTTCACACTAGATATATACTTTTAACGAAACTGACTATGATTTACGATGTACAAGTATGACTGTCTACATATGGGAAAGATGGAATTACGTTCCCTCCGCAGGTCAAGGTGGTGTTTGTTTGCCCATGTGCATGTCCACATGAATCATGGGGCAGAGCACAGAGAAAGGTGGGAATGTAGGAACAGAGTTTGCATAAAATATTGAAGTGTTGCAAAAAATTAATAGGGATGACTTGTAAAATGCAATAAATGACCACTGTTATCACAAAAAATTGCTGTATTTGTCTTTTTTTGTTTTTGTTTTTGGTGTTTAATGCACAAATTAGTTTATCCAAAAAGGGGATGACCCTATTTAAATGACCTCAACCTCAAAACCCCATCTATAAAGTTTCGCATCATCAATATTTCAAACCGTTTTGATGTGAGAACCAAATTTTGTGATTTTGTAAGCCCCCATGGACTGTGTAAAATTAATATTGGTCGGCCAAAATGGTGCACATTTTCACTCATAACATCCAAACCAAACATCCTTTAGTCCTAAGATTTCTGCATGCCTCCAAAATTTTGACCATTTCCAGTCAAATATGGGTTTTTAGGGGACGCGGCTATAAGCGATCAGCCATGGCCCATTAAAACACACTAATGTTAAACAATCTCTCAGAAATTTTCTGGCATTTGCTCAGAATTACTACTTAAAGGCACTATCAGTGATCCACCCGAAAGAGTCAAAATATTTAAATTTGCAGGAATAGCTTAAAAGTGTAGGATAAGTCTGTAGAATTCCCGAAGTTTTTTCAACTGAAAAACTGATAGAAAAGGAAGAAAACGGCAGTATTCAAAGATATGAACCGCCATTCAATTATGTGTTGTGTAAGTGACAGTAATGACTAAAATATTTGATTTTATCGTTATTAGGTTGCATTTGGTCTTATCACTTGCAGGGCATGTTAGGATACCTATACAGAGATGCAAAAAATCTGATTTTTTGATGATTTGTTCGATTTTCTGATTTAGCAAATCACTGATAGTGCCTTTAAAGTTCCCAGAAAGGCATGGGCAGCACAAATTCAAGACTTGCCCACAACTTCAAATAAATAGTCAAAAAAAAGACTAAGCTTGATTTCCTTTGCAAATTTAAATGATTGAAAAAGAAATTTAAATTCATAGCTCCTACAAATTGAGATGCCTGGGAGAATTGAACAAGATAACCACCTGACTTATGCTCGCAACAATGGAAACAACTGAAACCAATTGGTTAAATATTATCTCTGATTGCCTTTGAATGACTGCTCTTTGCCCTTTTTTCCTGATAGACTTAACCCTTGACCACAACTGCTTTTCAGAGAGTATTTTTGATTGGTCAATTACATGAAACATTCATTTGAGGAACCAATTGCAATTAACTTTCTGAAGCCTCAGCTCCAACCTCTTCATTCCTACCACCTTTCTCATCATGCTGCTGGTTGGCTCAATAAATGATACAGCTACTTTTTCTAACCAATCAACAGTAGTGTTCATGGGGTTAAAATAATTTTTATAGCAAATACAATTAAGCAAGAGGCTAATGATTAATCACAATCCATCAAGACTAGTCATCCATCATAAGGTTACTTCCTTCCTTGCCATGTCTTGAACAATACACCAAATTTAGTGATGTGAAGGCCATGGATTTAAGATTTCTTTGTCACAAAATTTTGTGACCAAATTACAAGATGCTCAATTTGTCTGTTCCAATTTCTTCTTATTTACAAATTAATTTCTGAGTTATTAGTATTACATCAATTTATTTAGCTTGTGTAGTATGTGAGTGTTACTGCATGTGACGAACAGAGAAGACGATCAGCATTATCCAGCAAATCGCGACGCTTTATTGATCTAGGAAAGTCAATTCCCACTTCAGAGGTTAGCTCGGAGTGTTGACGGCTGGTAATACCCATGATGTTGTAAAGCCACGTAAAGAATTCATGATTGAAATGTCATAAATTGGAATAAAGAGAGAAGGGTTTCAGGTCCATGTACGTATTCACCCTTTAATAGGGTAAGGCCAGGGGTGTGGTTTAAAGAAGTCAGTTATTTTGTTTAGTGCATATCTTCTCAAATGCTAGTCAAATTCTTTTCATACGGTTTTTAAGGTAAATGGAAATTCTATATTCGATACCCACCAATTCATTACACCTTTTTCAAACTCATGCATGCGGGGTTAGCCACTTTCAGTACCAGACTCTAATTCGAATTCGATTAATTCAGAAACCTTTGCCTAAAATTTGAAGGCTGGGCACCAATTACATGGCATTCTTAACCCTAACAGTTTACCGGGGGTTTGACAAATATAGTCGAGATGCAATGAGAATCATTTTTTTTTATTTTTGACGTACGAGACTACAATGGAAGCAATTTGCATTTCATTGCATCTCGGACGTTTTCCCAGCACCGGAGTGTAGTGGCATAAAGTCGGGTTGACGGCTTTGAGAAGCAATGAGAAACAAGACACCTTCTGCGGGAAAAATGCCAGGGAAGCAATGAGAAATATTGTCTCATGCGGAGAGAAGAAGGAAAGAAGAAACGGTCCGAAGATGCAATGAGAATTCATTCACCTCCGCGGGGAAATGGTCCGAGGTGCAAGGAGAGTCATTTAGTGTACGCAAATAGTTGTTAACTCCGAGAAGCAATGAGAATCAATTGTTAACCGGTTAAAACGTAAATTGACTCTCAATGCTTCAGGAACGGAAAAAAAAAATGGGTTAAGGTTTAAAAGTGGCCTAAAGTCATTAGCGGCCGAGATTCAATGAGAATCATTCACCTCCTGCGGGCAAACGATGCTATGAGAGTCATTTTCGCGACACAAAATAGATTTAAGTCGAGATGCAATGCGAAGCAATTATCGACCGGTACCAATGGATTATGGGCCAAGGGGTTGAAGCCCATTCAAAACCAGTCGTCCGTGTGGGCGATGAACATTTTGAATATTGCACGGAATAATATTAGTTTGGGTGCTGCTTGTATACACACATAATGTCAAACGATACCAAACAATCCGCCAAAATATCAGTGGGGGATGTTGGGTGTATTGGGTGGTAAATTTGTCCTACCCATGCCCACACAACGAATGAATGAAACGTCAGTGTCTTGATTTAAATAAACCGCCCAATGAATACACCTTTTCACATAAGGGATTGCATGACATTATGAGAAAAAAGAGTATCTGAGCACAATGATCCAGGTGCACTATTAGACCTGGCACTCTGAACAAATACATCAATTTGTATATTCACTCCACGTAGGTATATGCAAAGCGGCACCCACGTATGTGGAAGAATCGGATGGCGCCATTGCTTTCTATGTGGTACTCTATGTTTTAACCCGGGAGCTAACAGAAAGTTTGTACCACATCTCAAGTACAAAGGTTTGAGTGGTTAACTATGTTGACAGACTGACAAGGACCCCTGATCCAAATCGGAGCAACTACTTAACCAAAGGTTGACCCCTGTACAACTGAAAATTGACCCTTTTTATTGATTTGCGTTTTTAGCCTATAACTCTTAAACTTTACGTTGTGGATAGTACAAACGATACTTCTGAATCCTTGTGGTTAGACAAATGACTGGTAGACTGTTCAACATGATTGGATCAATTTCAAGAATTATGTTTCAGGGGTTCCTGTCACTTGTCTACCTATTTAATCACTCAACCTTTTGTACTTGAGATGTGTACAAATGTCTTGCTAGCTCCTGGGATATTTCTTGTGGTCGCAAACATGACGAGACGATAATTTCTAAAGATGACGTAACGTTTTCCTTATCTATATAGAACATCTTTGATTATTGCATCTCATTGATCTCGGCACGGGTAGGGTTAATTTCATTTCAGTGCGTGGCCTTAGACCTGTCTAAGATCTGTGTCCAAGAAAGTTTAAAGTAGAATAGTCAGATTATCTGCCAAAAGAACATTTATATCCTTGTTGTAAATGGGTAAATAAGCAAGCCAAGTTGGTCAAACATGTTTAGATAGTGAATAAGACTATGCAGTTGTGGTTTTTCCAAACTGTCATATCCAAGCCTTGCATTGAAACACTGTTTTAAATGTATTTTTTACAAAGATAATGATAGATGAATATTATGACAGCCCAGAAGAAACAGCAAAATAAAATTCAACAGTGTAGTTTACTATAGGACTGGACAGAGGGGCAAAGGAAGTTATGGTTTGGGAAACAAATTTTAGAACAATATAGAGGTTGGGGAGTTGAAGAAATACAATATTTCCCTATTTTGGGCTATGGAGCCAAAATGTGGGGAGTTGGGATAGGAGGTCATTAATGGGAAGGTCAAAATTTTAGCATAGCATCTAGTGAAGCTCGGGGAACATATTTTCTTACGCGTTTTAAGGTACAAGACCCCCTTCCACAAAATAAATTGTGTACTTCAAAACTTGGTTTTTGATGCAGTTCTATCCTTTATCATGACAATTTGATTCTCAGAAATTGAAATCAAAACATTTAATTTTTTTTCCATTTCCGGGATGTGTTTTTATTTATGCCAAAAAAAAATCCATCCAGATTTCCGGAATTTCCGAAAAAAGTTACAATCTCTTGTAATCCTCGTCTCAGGTCAGTTTGTATATTTGTAGTACTTCATACTGTTAGGGTTAAGAACAGAAGCACACAAAAAGATACTTGAACTATTGCAGGGACCTACGCTACAAACAAATCAGGGGTTTCACATCATAAAAAGTATGCATGAGATTCCATTGTTTTTAAATTCCCAGAGTCTATCCCCGATCGGACACCAATGGAAATTTTGAGGCCAATCAGCAAACCCTGGTAATGATGGTAGGGATAAAGAGAAGCTCTAGATTTAATTTGGCCTGTCTGATATAATAAAAAAGAGAAGCTATCCTAGCTTCCCACAATGCATGCTTCAAGCGAGGTTTTTAAGGTTCTGATGTGAATCGTTAGGGGTGAACATGGCTAAAATAACAGTATTGATCATACATTGCATTTTTTAAGAAAGCGTCATCTCTAATGAATTCACATGATACCTGTTACAGGAAAATCGCCATTGCGAAGCAGCAATGCAGTGGGAGGAGCTACTGTATCTATCTTAATTAGACAATCTGAATATGCTCTAAGAAAGGCAGGTAGTAATGTGCTCTCATATGAGTTGAATTGTATCACAGTGCCATAAGGTACGGTACTAATGTGTTGTCCAAGGACAGAAAACATAAAACGATTGATTAAAGGTGACTCGGAGATTTCCCGGAAGGGCGCCCTCAATTTTCAAACAAATACTAATCACTGTGTGAAGCTCAAATTGAAGTCTTCATATAGAAAATCACCACTTTGTTCTAAAATTCTGGATCCGGAATTCTTGTTATACACAGTATCCTATGGCACGTAATACTATATATAAAATGTTAACTGCATCCAAACAAAAAATATGATTTCTCTCAAACTTTGGAATTGTGCAATTAGGATACTATTATTTAGTTCTAGTTGACTATTTCTAATTATTACACAAAAAATACATATTCTAAAATCTCAGAGTCAACCTTTAACTGCAGACCAGATTTAAAAGCACACATTAGTTCAACAGTTATTACCTAGGGTAAAGAAATCTTGTTGCAGTAAGCTGGGGGACAAGGTTATCGATCAATAAAAGATGTTCCTTTAATTACACAAACATGTACTTACGTCAGGAGTGATTCCCGCGCCACAAAGACTTTGGCTTGGAGAGGATTGTATCTATAATAAAAATAATAATGAAAAAAAAAGACAACTATTCTGACCCAACATTTTTTATATTATTATTATTATATTTATGTGCTAAATTTAATTGTTCTCATTGTTTTTGTAAAAAAAAGTCTGTTTGTGCACAGAGAATTCCTTCTGTTTTAGCGACCCGACTATAGAAAACCACTGCTCTCAAAATTGCGGAGTCTTTCTACATCTGAAGGTCATTTCATTAAATGTTTTTCTTTTATGAAAATGATCTACGTACTAAGTAATTTGGGAGTGTAGTGTTAGGTTGTGTAATGCGATGCAATTTTCAGACAAAAGAAACACATTCTGTTGAAGGTTTTAATGGCCATTAAAAAGCATTTCTTTGATTTTAGTCTCTGCCAGGACTGGCTGGGAAATGGGAGTTTGGTTAAAACGTTGCAGGGATAGATATGTCCTCGTCTATGGAATTCACTTCCACTAAACATCGTCAGTGCACATCAATTACAGCTTTCAAAAAGCCCTGAAGACTCATTTATTCCCGTCTTAACATTGTTCTCCACAACCTCTCCTCATGACTTGTTCGTTGCATTTTCAAATGTTGTCTATTATTATTTTGTTTCAATTTTGCGGTACTTTTATGACCTGTAAATTAAGCTGTAGCTGTAAGATATAAAGTTGTATGTACTTAAAGTGTATTGTTATAATTATGCTTGTGTGCAGCGCTTTGCACCCTTTTGATAGGCGCTTTATAAATGGCTAGATTATTATAGTATCTAAAGGGTGAGTAACGAATAGGAGAGTTATAAGAAAATGATCAGGCCACGTAGAGTTAACTACGGTGAGCAAGAGGTATATGATATGACAAGGTTGAAAGGCAAAAAATTGAAGGGATATTATTTAAGACGAACATTTAGGAACATCTTTATTTGAAATGACAGAAGGTGTAAACCTACATTATTATTCAAGCTTATAACTTGGGGATTCAGTTTTAACACATTTTGCGCCCAATTGGGCGTTTTTCTATTTTCTTATTTGAAATGACTGCGAGAGTTTTAATACATCAAATAAAGCTAGGAAATTAGGGATGCAGTTTTTACATATTTTGCACCCAATTGGGCGCCTTTTCTATTTTCTTTATTTGAAATGAACACGGTAGGTGTAACCGATGTTAAATTAAAGCTTATAACTTGGGGATTCAGTTTTAACACATTTTGCGCCCAATTGGGCGTTTTTTCTATGGTCCTTATTTGGATTTGAGTTTTATGTGAACATCAAGGTAAAGCTCGTAAATCAGGGATGCAGTTTTTACATATTTTGCACCCAATTGGGCGCCTTTTCTATTTTCTTTATTGAAATGACAGGAAGGTGTAACCTACATTAAATAAGCTTATAACTTGGGGATTCAGTTTTACACATTTTGCACCCAATTGGGCGTTTTTCTATTTTCTTTATTTGAAATGACAGGAGAGTTTTATACATGAAATTAAAGCTTGTGACTTAGGGATGCAGTTTTTACACATTTTGCACCAATTCGGCGCCTTTTCTATTTTCTTTATTGAAATGACAGGGAACGGTGTTAACTATGTTAAATTAAAGCTTATAACTTGGGGATTCAGTTTTAACACATTTTGCGCCCAATTGGGCGTTTTTCTATTTTCGTTATTTGAAATGACAGGAGAGTTTACATACATCAAATTAAAGCTCTTAACTTATGGATGCAGTTTTTACATATTTTGCACCCAATTGGGCGCCTTTTATATTTTCTTTATTTGAAATGACAGGAAGGTGTACCTATGTTAAATTAAAGCTTAATAACTGGGGATTAGTTTTTTTTTAAAATACCTGATTTTGTGCTTAATTGGGCGTTTTTCTATTTTCTTTATGGAAATGACAGGAGAGTTTTTATGTAAATCAAATTAAAGTTCGGTCAAAGCTTGGGATGCAGTTTTCAATTCAGTTTTTTACAAATTTGCACCAATGGGCGCCTTTAATTTTCTTTATTTGAAATGACAGGAAGGCGTAACTACGTTAAAAGTAAAGCTTTCACTTGGGGATTCAGTTTTACACATTTTGAGCACAAATTGGGCGATTTTCTACTTTAGTGAAATGACCAGAAGCGTTTACGTACCATTCATTAAAGCTCGGAAACTTAGGGATGCAGGTTTTTACATATTTGCCCCCAATTGGGAGCCTTTTCTATTTCTAATGGTAATGAAAGGAGGGTGTAACCTACGTTAATAGCTTATAAACTTGGGGATTTAGTTTTACACATTTTGCACCCAATTGGGGTTTTTCATTTCTTTATTTGAAAGACAGGAGAGTTTTATACATGAAATTAAACTGTATGACTTAGGGATGCAAGTTTTTACATATTTCACCCAATCGGCCCGCCTTTTCTATTTTCTTTATTTGAAATGACAGCAGACGGTGGAACCTGTTAAATTAAAGCTTATAACTTGCAATTGGGGATTCAGTTTTTTACACATTTGAAGCCCAAATTGGGCGTTTTTCTATTTTCGTTATTTGAAATGACAGGAGAGTTTTTTTTTTAAATGTACATCAAATTAAGCTATTAACTTATGGAGCGTTTACAATTGCAACCAATTGGGACGCCTTTTATATTTTCTTATTTGAAATGGACCGGAGGTGTAACCTTGTAAATTAAAGCTTAAATAACTGGGGATTCAGTTTTAACACATTTGAGCCCAATTGGGCGTTTTTCTATTTTCTTATTTGAAAGCAGGAGAGTTTTATGTACATCAAATTAAAGTTCGTAATTAGGATGCAGTTTTTTACAATTTTGCACCCAATGGGCGCCCTTTTATATTTTCCTTGATGTGAAATGACAGAAGGTGTAACCTACGTTAATTAAAGCTTCTAACTTGGGGATTCAGAGTTTTAACAAATTTTGCGCCAAATTGGGCGATTTTTCTACTTTATTGAATGACAGAAGGTTGTTACGTAAATTAATTAAAGCTCGTAATTAGGGATGCAGTTTTACATATTTTGCACCAAATTGGGCGCATTTTCGATTTTCTAATGTGAATGACAGGAACGGTGAACACTTAAATTAAAGCTTATAACTTGGGGATGATTCGTTTTAAACACATTTGCGCCCAAGGGGGGCGTTTTTTATTTCTTTATTGAAATGACAGGAGGTTTTACGTACATCAATAGCTCGTACTAGGGATTGCAGTTTTTACACATTTCGCGCCCAATTTAACACATATTTGCCCAATTGGGAGTTTTGCTATTTCTGTATTTGAAATGAAGAATTTTACGTACAACAAATTAAAGCTTTTAACTTGGGATTGCATTTTACATATTGAGCCCAATTGGCGCTTTTCTATTTTCTTTATTAATGACGGAAGGGTACCTAGGTAAATTAAAGCTTCCAACTATGTGAGGTCAAGCACATACCAGGTCAAGGTCAATGGAGATCAATTTAAACAACGGTGATTGGTTCTAATGCTATCTTATACTCATGTATCAAACTACTTTAAATCAGTTAATTCTTTTTTGTATACCATTGTTTCTTAATTAAAGTGCACACTCAAACCAAGAAACATCTCTACCCTCTTAATGCTTTTTAATGTTGTTCTTTTCTTGTAAAATTATGCATGCGACCCCGACACAGTTTTTTTTCAATACTTGTTTCATAACGTAGACTCCATTTTTTTATAAACCTTTTATTGGCATCTAAGATGTTGTCTATTACATGCAATGATGATAGCACTTCAGTTTTGTTTATGGTTTATGATATCTCAAAAAAGTATTCCCTCTCTCAATTTCAGTTGATTCTCGGGGGGGGCCGGCAAGATGCGTCGTTTTGCCTTTCCAGTTAGGTTGTAGACATATCACGAAAACTTGAAAATATTTTAAGTCGAAAATATGTGTAATATCAATATTTTCCACTCAATCAGTTGGAGTTGCAGATCACTCCTAGTGAAGTATTTTGTCTGAATACCCGGTACAAACGGGATCCATTTGAACGAGGCTGATGACCTCATGTCAATCCAGGTCACCGCTCTATTTATAGCTGCGACCATGTACAAAGCCCGGGACCAGGTATGTATATGCACCACGTGGAATGGAATGATTCGTGGACCTGCATGTGGCAATCTCTATGTACGCGTCTTTAAAAAGATCTGATTAGGTTTTGCAGCACAATTATGCACATCGATCAAGCAAGGTAATTAGGACGGAAGCGGTCGTAAGGAAATTCCCCTCGCCAACTCACTGATCTCTTTATAACGACCAGTGACTTTCAAATCCGGGCCCTGTTCGGCTCGTCCAATGACTCGGTCGGCATTTGCGCTATGAATGAAGCTTGGCCGCCACCGCTGGTTGATTCTGATGGTGCGCGTTGTTTAAAATGATTATCATTTGGCCCAAAGGACACTTGTATTGTTTTTTTTAACATTTACAAAAAAAACAGATTTATTTTTTTTAAAATAAGAATTTAAACTTTTCTAGAGTAGATTGCAAATCTGCACATATAGGGACCTGATGTATATTAGCTCGGAAAATTCAGATGGATATAATCACCAATTTTGTTTAAAATCCTTTTTAAAAATGTTAAATTTCAAATCATTTAATGGTTGATTCTGATTGCTAGTGATTTGCTATACGGGAAAGAAGTGTGAGGTGAATCTAACCACCCCGGTTTTACGGGGAGGACAAAACTAGATTGAAAACTTGTATTACTAGTTAACTATCTAATGGTTATGGTAATTGAAAACAAATTAGGGGATAGAATTAGGTTTAGTTCATCACACAGACACTGGTGTCCTTACCCTTTTTGTGTTGGTGTGTTATGGTGTCTTATTGATAGTTCGCTATTTCACAATAATCCATTCTAGCAACCTGTCCCAAATTGTCATCTAGCTGCTCACAAAGTATCTGTCCTTATGTCTGAAACCATAAAAGTCAAGGGATTCAATAAAGTTGGCACAATAGGGTTGCTTTGAGCCTACTGTATTCACAGAAAAATGGGGAGGTGTCTACCTGACCCACGGACACCATTGACTTTAATTCGGAAACCGCTATAACGAATAAACCTGTGCTTTATTACGTGTGTGAAGGGTTGGTCAGATGGGTCAGGCTATGGAAACTCCCAAAAAATGTTGGCGCGTGTGTAAAATAAAACATACAATAAGAATAGCACTTTTGCCGCTAGAAAAAAATGTTTTTTACTTCCTAATTCTCTAAGGAGAGCAAACTTTACCACCACTTTATTTTTTTCTTTATTTGGATATCAATATATCTCTTAATCAAAAATCCTCCCAAACATTTCCAAGATTTCCTAGTATTGTCAAAAGACCGCCTCGCATTTTTATTCACCAACCGCATGAGCGCGCCGAATGCGCCTGTCGAAAGCCGAGGCGTCTTGAGGTCGGAAGCGGAGCGAGGTTTTGCGCCAAAATTGGTATTTCCCTGTGCAGCATAAGTGTCAATCAAAGTATGTCGTCATCGTAACACGCCCAATTTCATCGTGAAAACGTTTCAGCTAATTGCAAATATCGATGACGTCGCACGTCAAAATTACCATCCTCGATTTTGCCTGCCTAATTAGCATACGATCAAAGCAAAAATAGTTCACTCGACGAAGTCTTGACGGCTGCGAGTGCGAGTGAGTTCCGTACGGATGTGAGATTGAGATGGCTAGTTGTAGCCCAGTCGGCAGAAATAAAAGGTCCCCTCTAAAAGTTATTCCCCCTCCTGCAACAAAACACGGAATATGAATATGAGACTAGACTAAGGCATACGTCAGTCATTTATAATATTCGTACTGAAGTGACCAGTCAAAATTTGCCACTAACCATGCTCCAGACATGACAAGTGATTTTGAACAGTAAATTAAAATGATGAATTGACCCGTGTATCATCATGCCACGCAAATGTGACGTGTGGCGAACATCCCAAAATTCAAGCCAGAAATGAAGTCTAGTTCACAAATTCACGCCGAGAATTTAGGGGACACGCACCAGACACGAACTTACCTCGGGATCTTACCATGACAAATTGACAAGGCACCTCTAACATACTGCACAAATAAGGCTAAACTTTCGGCCGAACCATGGCTGAACGATGCAATGAAACTATGTGTACTACAATACAACATCGTTCACTACGGTTACAATGACTGAAATTCACATTGATAGTAAACGTATCACATCAGTACACGTAGCCGTAGCTTCAAATACGCTCTGAGGCACTCATAGTCATATCTCAGCACAGTACCGTACGTGCAGCTAGCTCGAATAATCCTACACCGGGATATTCACAGTGACAAAACGATGCATAGTAATTCCACCATGATTTTCACCGGGCCGTTTTCACAGCAGCAAGAGTGTTCGCCATTTTACATTCCCAGCTAGCGGTATCAGGGATCCTGGCTGTCATAGCTGTATTTGCTTTGTTTTGAATCCGTTACCAAAACCCAATAATTGAATGGTTATTGTTCAGTTCCAGTAAACTCGTATTCTGGGAACTATTTTAAGCGAACGATGACATCATCTTTGACCAATCAACGATCGCTATAGTTTCGGAAGAAATATCCTGAAAATCAATGAGTAACAAAGAAAAGGAAATATTTGCGAAAAGGCTTTGATTACGACTCAGCTTTGAGCGGTCCAGAGAGGGGCGGACTCACACAAATTGAATAAATAATCAAAGCTTTGATAAAAGGCTAAGATTTCCCCAGAAGGAACTTGGCCCCCAGATTATCCATTTTTTTCTGTTTTTTCTAGGCATGCTGGTCAATAGTCCTACAGGAATTCCTGTATTTAGGGATTCAACTGAAAATTTAGATTGAAATCTATTTTTTTTGGGGGGGGGGGAATACATGTTTAGCCAAAAGTAGATAGCCAGGTGGACTTTTTCTAGCATTGTGATACATTGGTGCTTCAATACACACATCAGAAACACTGCTTGCCTGTGCTTGATAAGTAGAGAATGAATACAACTATCACATTCTGGTTCGACCTAATTCTGTTTAAACACAGGCATTGTTTTATATTGCTCTCACATCACAACTTTTGACACATCCCTTAAAACCGTTAAGGGTCCACTCTTCAAGTATGATTGTGACAAATTTTGGTGATAATCCATTCATTTTTGTGAAGTATCTGCCACTGATGACCTCTAATGACCCTCTAGACGACCTTTGACATCCTTACGTTCCCTATCCATTGATCATCCCCATTAAGGTAGGACCATCGGATCAAATGTCTTTAAAAACAAGCGGTTCTCGAACCACAATTGTCCCTGTTTTCGCACTCCACCTTTCCTTCACTCCTATTTTACTTGACCTCAGATGACCTTTGACCAGTACAAGTGACCCTTTACCTTAATATCATATCAATGTTCCCATGTCACATGCATGGCCCAAGTTTAGTTGCAATTGGACTTCAACTTTGGCCAATTTGATGTTTTCAACCCATTTTATAACTTGACCTCAAATGACCTTTGACCTTGGTATGTGACCCTTGCCTCAGTATCATATGCCTCTTGGTTTACGATGTCATCAGGACACTTTATTTGCAATGCACTCTGGGGAATGTATTCATGTAATCACGTACCGGTCAATCCACTTGTTAAATGTGAAAAAAAAAACGTGCAAATACCATACTATATACAGTATCCTCCTCTGGTCTCACCTGCGCAGCTTGGCGCACCCTCAGTGTTGTTGAATCTTTGTCCATGTCATTTTCAAATGACCATTCACTCACATTTCTAGAATTGCTGGTTACATGCATTTCATCAGCTTGAATCATGCTGTGGTCTTGAATCCCACCTATAAAGTAAAATAATAATTCAATGACAATATAGCTACTTGACAAAGTTTTAAAGTGCTGACTCCCTTAAAAGTAATTGTGAGAGGAAAAATACTGAACAATATAAAGCAGCACACAATTAATTTCATTAATTTATTAATTAAAGTAACCCTAACATTCCCAAATACCATGTAGCAGACTAACATTACTACGTCTGATGTAATTGTAATACACGCATGTCCGTGCTGGTGCAGCAAGCCATGCTGTGCATTGGTGCCCGACGAACATGATAGTGATGGACGTGTGAAACTAAAAACAAGCACTTTTGAATGCGACGGCAAATTTAAAGGGACATAATGGCATGAAAAAAAAATTGACATAATGAAAAGGACCCTTACTGAAATCACTTCCACGAGTTTGAACACAATTTGGATGTTTACATTCTGTAAAAACAGTAAAAACAAGAAGAGTTCCAGGGGGGAGGTAGCAGTTTGTGGCAATTTCTGGAACAAGGATGCTGACATTACTGCCAGCATTTACCAAACTTGAAAAGCATGTTGTCATCAGCTCACAGACCATTGCTATTGCACATGTGCTAATCCCGGCTTATCCATCTTTTACTTGCCAGATCAATCTTACTACAAGCCTAAAGTACAATGCCTGAATCCCGTCTGAATGCTTTTGAATTGTGTCGCAAAACATGCTAGATACACTGTAAATTCTGTCAGGGATGTCAACACCTTGCTTTTCTGTTCCAGAAATTGATCGTGTTGCTCCGATTAAAGAAGTTCGCCTGAAAGGTCGAACCGAGCCCTGGATCAACAGTGATATACTTGAGAACATAAGGTCTAGAGATAAAATGCTTTAAAGGTTTAAGAAAGAGAAACTCTGAATTATACTCTGAGTATTGTAAACTTCGTAACAAAGTGCAAAGGTCTGTGAAGAAGGCCAAGGCTAATTACTTTATGGATAAAATTGAGGAGAACAGGTTTGATCCAAAAAAACTTGGCAAAAGCTTAAGCTTTTGGGCTATAGTTCAAAATCCAAAAATCAATCCAATGTGGTTTTGAATATTGATGGGAAGCTTTGTTTTGACTCAACTACAGTGGCTAATTACATCAATAAATGTTATACCACTGTGGCAAGCATCATCGTTAATAAAATACCACCTTCTAAAAAAAATTGACATGGATTGTAACATCGTCCAGGACTCTTACCAGAAAAAGGGTGTTGCAGACAAGGCTTTCCAAATTACACCTGTCTCCTCTAAATATATCCTTGAAGAGATTTGTTCTTTAAAAGGTACATAAAAGCAGTACTGGCCTTGATGAATTCCCAGCCAGATTTTTTGAAAGATGGTTGCACCAGGTTTGAAAGATCAGTTGAACAGTTCATTTAAATTTTTCATTTTAACATCAAAATACAGTTCAAAGGACTTAAATCAGCTGTGTAGACCACTTTTCAAGAAGAATAGTCGCTTTGACGTGGGGCAATTACAGAACCGTCAGTATCTTAGCATTGCGTCAACAATTCTTGAAAAGGCGGTTTTTGTTCAATTGGATTCATAAACTTGCGTGAAAACATATCTTTATATGCTTATCCGTATGGTTTTAGAAAATTCATGTTTCAAACGACACTTGTTTAACCTTCCCACCTTTAAGAGTATAATCAAAAAGTCAGATTTCACAATGGTAAATATACTGGTTTAGTAATTAAATGTTTAAATCTCCAAAAAGCGTTTGGACACTGTTGACCATGTCATTCTTTGCAAAACAAACTGAAAGCAATGGGCCATCGAGTCTGTGGATTGGTGTAGGTATTAACCTGGGTTGAGAACTCAAAATTGTCCTAGTCAACAGGTCGATTTTGATCACCTTATATCACCTTGCGGGGTTCCACAGGGTAGTTATCTTGGGCACGCTTTTATTTTTTTATGCTATATGAATGACATGCCCATCAGTGCTGTTGACTGCCAAACTGAAGCTTTACGAAGACGATGGTGCTCTTTTGTGGTATTCTGATTTAAAAACCCAACATTATGTTGCGAACAAACTTAGCAAAAGGAATTAAGATTCATGTAGACAATGGCTTGTTGATAATAAGCTTTCATTACACTTGGGTTAAAAAAAGAATGCATCTTGTTTGGTTCTAAAAGGCAACTACAATTAAGATTAATGACTTTTCAGTTATATGTTTATGTGATGGTTCGGAAATTAAAGCTGCCAAGTCAGTCAAATACTTGGGTATAACCCTTGATGAATATCTTACTGGTGAGGGTCAATGCTGTGACCAGTGTGAAAAAAGCGGTGCAGAGACTTAGGTGTTGTACAGAACATTGCCCACAACTGAAATCAGATAAATCGTTAAAAACTTGAGTACTGCCTTAATTTTGTGTCATTATGATTTGTTATATGCTTGTTCATCAGGGTTTACATCTCTAACTCAGTTATTACCAAAAAACAGACTCCAAAAAAATGCAGACCAGGGTTGTTGATTCATCTTGAACATAGGCCCCCGTTAAACATATTGGTCAAAAGGAATTGGGATGAAGTAAGCCCTTGGTAGATACGGTACTTGCAGTAAAAGAATAGAGCGGCCCTTAGATGGCAAAAAATACGTATCTCAAAAATCGGCCATTTGAGATAGTTTACCTTGAAAGGAAATATGGTCAAGAGTTTTTTGTCAAGCTCAGTTGACTTCCCTACATTCATAAAATATATGTACATACATCACAAATTCCGAAAAATAATACAATTTGATGTAAAAATTAACAAAAATAGAGGCATTTTGAATTTTTGCTTTTTTTTGACCATACGAAGAAAACGGGCGGATTTTTTCGCCACGGCTTCTTGATCAAAAGCGCCCAATTTTGCTTCTCATCGTGAAGTCAAAGGGATGATTAAAAAACATCGTGTTGACCCGAATTGTTATTGCTGACACTGTAATAGATGGATTAATGAAAGTAATAATAAAATTAGAAAAAAAAAAGGTACAGAATGACATTTATTTTGTTTCATTTCGTTGTGTTTATTATTTATTGAAGTGGCAACACTGCGGATAATGATGGTCACAACGACGTAAATTATGGATGGTCATCACTTTGACGTCACCATAGATGCGGCGGGATTTGTCGGAATCGTTTTCGAGTAAGATATTGGGCGGGGAAATATTAATACGGAAAAAATACTCAACAAATGTGGACAATTTTCAACTTATTTTGATTATATGTTAATCACGTTACTTAAGCTTCCATCCATACCCAAATTTTCCAAATATTCATAATCATGACATATTCCTTTAAAGTGCCCCGCTTGCCCAAATTTTTTTATAATCAAAAATTAGCTGAATTGATAACCTTACTATACATGTATTTATCATATAATTTTCAGTATATCCACCATTTTGGGTGTTAATGATTAAACCATTTCAGATTACAACACAATTTGTTTAAAGTTAGGTAGTTTGCCATTAAATTAGGAACAAAAAAAGCAGCTTATGGCAAACTACAACATACTATATTTCAATGGCGAACACAAAATATTACTTTACAAAAGAAATATATTCTTGATATGTGTTATCTCACAACATTTTTTTAGCTTGATCTTGATCTGAAAGAGGTTTTGTGCATTGTAATACCATTTACATCCATTAAACAAGGCAGCGCTGCCAATCTGGAATGCCAATTCATGCATACAATTGTTGAGGGTTGTTGATAAACTATTCATGAGGTAGGTCAGGTGTGAAATGGCGTGGATGAGTGACCATCTCTAAATACAGTGCATGATGAGTGGCCTAAATCTTCAATCTTGTTATAACACATTGTCCAGTATGCAGTAATTACACTTACAGTGTTTGTATTTTAGTAGAGCTACTCCTGTCAAATGAAAGTAAACAGTAAAATGATGTCAACAAAACATGCTGCTGTACACAATGGTACAAAGCTATGTCCATTATGATGTCTGTCCAGTCCTTGTGTGTGAGGGTTTGCACTGAAGCTGAGCAGGCAGCCTAAGCCTTAAGGTTCGTTCATACTGTGCTGCACTGCGCAGTGCAGTGCCGATATATCGATCACTTGCTGAAGCAACTCAACGTAACCTGCTGCAGCTGCAGTTAAAATAAATTTAACTCGGTTGCAGCGCAATGCAGTATACTGGACAGAGACCGAATTCGAGCACTGCAACTTACTGCAACGCACGTTGCAGTGTAGACTATGAACGAACCTTTAGGCTGTGGCCCGAAGACTGTGGTGGTAGAAATTTGCCAGAATACTGCATCCCGGCTGAGCCTGTGGATCACGAAATGCTCCTTTTTATCAATAATACTATTTTATTCTTAAAAACTTGGTATGCTTTCTACAAATCTTAGTGATCAACTGCTCACCTCGGAAAACTACGCCAACGAGGGCTGGCGAAGCCCGAGGGTGAGCAATGATCTAATTGGCGAAAGTTTTAGTTTAAATTTACTCACTATTTCGTATCCCTACAGCTGCATTGAACTCTTATCTAAATTTTATTCCACAGCACCAGTAGCAAATTATGTCTCTATCTGATTTTCTGGTTAAAAAAAATCTTCCCATGTACAACCATATTGCACTAGAAATTCCCGTCGACTGACCTGTCTCGCATAGTCCATCTAGAAGGACCCTCGCCTCGTCCCTCCCTGTGTCCATCCCCCCTGTGACCTAGCCACCTCCGCGCTCGGTGCGAGGTCAGTGGGAAAACGAAGAGTCCTTCTAGATGGACTACATGAAACCAGCGTAGTTAGCCGTGACGTCAGCGGTTGTTGATTCGCACTGGAAGACATTTTAGGGCTTTGAGAAGCAAATTTATTCGTTGGATTTTGACATGAAAGAGGTAAAAAAATCTGCGATTAGAGCGAATATTCGAACTCAGGATAGTCTCAGGTATTTATAGAATTCCGTTTCGAGGGCCAAATGCTTCAAATATAGGGGGAATGGGGGAGATAAGCTCCGGGTAAAAAAAATTCCTGCAGCCTATTCATTTGTACGGTAATGAAATACTAAAGCATTTTGAATACACTTTTTCCCAGACCTCGCGCTGCGCGCTCGAGGTCTGGTTCTGAACGGACTAACAAATCTGTTACTGCTTAAAGGTCCATGGACATGCTTTAAACATACTTATAATACCGCCAAAAAATGGTTTCATTCATATTATGTATTGGTATCAATGTAAAATCTGCATGAAGCAGTAACTGAGAAACCGTATTTGATAAAAATTGGGCATAATATCATGTGTTTTGGACAAGCTTTCAAAGGAAATTCCAAAATGAAAGTGATTATCGCGCTGGCAAGCGTGACCCAGAAGTGACGTCCGAGTAACAAATACGCGATACGCGTCATGATCGTCATCGTGGAACGGACGTGCGCGTGGCCCAGTTTTCTTGCATACGTACACAGTTGTCTTCTCGTGATATGCGTCGTACGTGTTGTATCATATGGCATAATTTTCCTTGATTTGGTCATTTTGGTGCCTTAAAATTACGACAATAATGTGCTGTATTGTCGACGGGTGCACCAGCGGCGACCGTACTGACAAGGAGAATCAGAACAGAATAGCTTTATTCAAGTTCCCAGCCAAAGAAACCGACAAGGAGAGATATCTGGAGTGTGCGGTGTGGTTAGCCCACGTGTGAGCTTTGTTTACCCCTTGCCTTGTGGAAAGAATTTAGTATTCTGCCACAGGCTACGAATTCGGCAACATTAACGGAATAAACCGCATGTTAAAGGTGCCAAATTTTAAGTGGTGGCAGAATACTAAATTCATCCCCAACTGGTTACTCTGACGTCATTAACGGGGTCAAATCAGCATCTTGATACGCGTTCGCGAAAACAGGAGAAGGCCCTGTCAGTTAGGGTATATTTATCCTTGAAATTTAACACTTTCCCGATGTTCACTTTTAAAAATCTGTGTTGCGATATGATCAGGATACTGTTGAGGTACGAAAATGTAAGAAATTAAGAAATGTCTACTCAACCGTGTCCATGGACCTTTAAACTTCCATTCAGAGAACATACAGATTTATATTACAATAAGAAATGCATGCATCATGTGCATGAAGAAGCCGAGACTTGTCTTACAATTTGTTGTCCTAACACATCGTTGCCTCAAGTCGGGTTCCGTGTTGTTATTAGCCATTATCTGCCACTCACTTCAAGACGACTTCGTGTTGAAATCAGCGACGTTATTTTCATAGCAATAACTAGATCGAAAATATTTTCTGCTCACAACGGTGGTTTCACACATGTTCAGTACATATAACCCGAACAGCTTCGCGAACCACGAACGGTCGTGGCCTGTGGCTGACGGTGGTCCCAGGCCAAGCAGGGGGAGCAGGACACGATATGCTCGATTGATTTCATTTCATATTTATTCAGCACTCACAGATTAAAAATACATAAAATCAGCACATAAAATGATAAAACAATAAATGTAAGAATAATGATTAAGTATTGCACAACTAAATTACCAGTTCAAATTTGACGCTTCGTGAGATATAGATTATAAACCATTGAGTACCAAGGGTAGCCCAAAAGGCCTCTTAAAAGGAGGCTTATTTCCATTGGGGCCCTCAAGTGAAAAC